>PVKM010002226.1:0-67127 GCA_004027735.1 Carollia perspicillata | reverse complement strand
TAGAAGACCTGACCAAGATTATCAATCAACTTGACCTAATCGACATTTCATAATGCTCCACCCCAAAGCAGCTGAATACACACCTGGTTTCCAAATGCACAGAAACCATTCACCAAGATAGACCCTGTTTGGGGCCATGAAGTCAGTCCGAATAAATTTAAGGAATTGAAGCCACTCAAAATATGTTCCCTAACCACTAAAGAATTAAACAAGAAATCAATAATAGGATGATATCTAGAAAATCTTTCAAATTTTGGAAATTAATCAAGCAAATTCAAAAGAAATTACAAGGGAATTTAGAACATATTTTGAACGGAATGAAATGGAAACAGAACATATCGACATTTGTATGATGCTTAGAGAAAAAATTATAGCTTTGAATGTTTATATTAGAAAAGAAGAAAATATAGCACCAATGACATATTTTTTACCTTAAGAAACTATTAAAAAGAGCAAATTAAACCCAAAGTAAACAGGAAGAAAGAAAAACAAAGATAAGAGTGAAAATCAATGAAGTAGAAAATGGACAAATAGTACAGAAAAATCAATAAAACCAAAAGCCAGTTCTTTGAAAATATAAATAAAATTGATAAATTTCTAACCAGACTTACCAGGAAAAAAAAAAGAAAAGACAAATATTACTAATGTTAGGAATGAGAGAGGAAATACCACTATAGATTCTGAGACCTTAAAATGATAATAAGGAAGCATCTGTTAACAACTTCATGCTACATAATTCAGTAATTTTGATGAAATGAACAAATTATTTGAAAGACACAGCCTACCAAAGCTCATTCGAGAAGAAATAGGTAAATGGAATAGCTCCATATCTACTAAAAGAAACGGAATTTATATCTAAAAAGCTTCACAAAAAGAAAATCTCAGGCCCCAATGACTTCACTGGTAATGCTGCAAATATTTAATGAAAAAATAATACCGGTACTATGTAGTCTCTTACAGAAGGAGAAAGAGGAAGAAACTCTTCCCCAATCATTTTATGAGAACTGCGTTATCCTGCTATAAAAACCAGACAAATATATGACAAGAAAAGAAGAAACTACAGACCATACCCCTCATACACATAGATACAATAATTTATAACAGAATACTATCAAGTCAAACCCAGAAATATATTTTAAAAACACTATAATTCATGGTAAGTGGGGGTTATACCAGAAATGCAAGATTTGATCAACACTCAAAAATCAATTCACGTAATGAAATTAAGAAAACAGCTCCCCGACTTCCAAACAAGATGGACGCATAGGTAGACACACTGTGCCTCCTCACACAACCAAAAGAAGGACAACAACAAATATAAAAACAAAAAACAACCAGAACTGCCAGAAAATTGAACTGTATGGAAGTCTGACAACCAAAAAGTTAAAGAAGAAACATTCATCCATACTGGTAGGAGGGGCAGAGACAGGCAGCGAGGGAGGAGAGGACTGGTGGTAAGGCAGTGGCTGGTGGAGCAAATAGTCCCACATTTGCATGCAGATAAACCAGGAAGAACAACTGGGGAGCGAGACAGACCACACAACCCAGGGTTCTAGAGCAGGGAAATGAAAACCTCAAAACCTCTAACTTAAAACACCCTTGGGGGTTGAGGCAGCAGTGGGAGAAACTCCCAGCCTCACAGGAGAGTTCATTGGAGAGACCCACGGGGTCCGAAAACATACACAAACCCACTCACACAGGAATCAGCACCAGAAAGTCCCAATTTGCTTGTGGGCAGCGGGGGAAGGGACTGAAAACTGGCAGAGGGCGCGGAGCAAGCGGGCAGTGTTCCCTCTCGGACCCCTCCCCCACATACAGCATAATAGCAGAGACCTGGGTTGCCCCGCCCTTGTGAAAACCTAAGGCTCAGCCCCTTCTAGTATAACCATTAACGACAGCAAGATATGTATAACCCCTTTGTGCTGAGACCAAAAATATGGTCCAAATGAAAGAACAGATCAAAGCTCCAGAAAAAATACAACTAAGCAACGAAGAGATAGCCAACCTATCAGATGCAAAGTTCAAAACACTGGTAATCAAGATGCTCACAGAATTGGATATGGTCGCAAATCAGAGAAAAAAATGAAGTCTCTGAAAATGAAATAAAGGAAAATGTACAAGGAACCAACAATGACAGGAAGGAAACCAGGACTCGAATCAATGGTTTGGACCAGAAGGAAAGAAGGAAGAAATAAACAGTTAACCAAAACAGAATGAAAAACAAGAATTCAAAAAAAATGAGGAGAGGCTTAGGAACGTCAGGGACATCTTTAAACATTTTGACATCCGAATCATAGGGATGCCAAAAAGAGAAGAGGAAGAGCAAGAAATTGAAAACTTATTTGAACAAATAATGAAGGAGAACTTCCCCAATCTGGCAAAGGCAATAGACTTCCAGGAAGTTCAGGAAGCTCAGAGTCCCAAACATGTTGGACCCAAGGAAGCACACACCAAGGCACATCATAATTACATTAGCCAAGATTAAAGAAAAGGAGAGAATCTTAAAAGCAGCCAGAGCAAAGGGGACAGGTACCTACAAAGGAGTTCCCATAAGACTGTCAGCTGATTTCTCAAAAGAAACCTAGCAGGCAAGAAGGGGCTGGAAAGAAATATTAGATAAAGGGACTTATCTAAGAAACAGAGGAAGACCAAAAATAGGAGCAGTAAAATGACAACAAAATCACAATTATTAACAACTGAACCTAAGAAAACAAAAACAAAAATGAACTAAGCAAACAACTAGAACAAGAACAAGAGAAATGGAGATCACATGGAGGTTTATTAGCAGGGGAGTGGGAGGGGGAGAGAGGGGGAAAAGGTACAGAGAATAAGTAGCATAGATGGTAGGTAGAAAATAGACAGGGGAAGGGTAAGAATAGCATAGGAAATGTAGAAGCCAAAGACCTTAAAGTACGACCCATGAACATGAACTAAAGGAGGGGAATGTGGGTGGGAGGGAGTGTGCAGGGGGGAGGAGAATGAAGGGGAGAAAATGAGACAACTGTAATAGCATAGTCAATAAAATATATTTAAAAAAAAGAAAGAAAACAGTTTCCTTTACAATGGCATGAAAAAATATTTAGGAATACATTAAACAGCAGAAATGTAAGACATGTACACTGAAAACTACAAAACAGTGTTGAAACAAATTAAAGATCTAAATAAAGAAAAGACATTTCATGTTCATGGATCAGAAGACTTAATATTGTTAAGATGGCAATACTCCCACAAACTGATCTACAGATTAAACACAAACTGTATAAACACCCCAGCTGCCTTCTTTGCAGAAATTGGCAAGCTGATATTAAAATTCCTATGAAAATACAGGAGACCCAGAAGAGCCAAAACAACCTTGAAAAAGAAGAATAAACAGTTGAGGAACTCACACTTCCTGATTTCAAAACTTACTACAAAGCTACAGTAATCAAGATAGTGTGGTACTGCCATAAGGATAAACATATAGATCAACAGAATATATAAATAACTCTGAAAAATAATACAACAAACAGCTTATCTGAAGATAAATCTCAACAAACATTTTACCAATGCAGATATATGAAAGGTCAATAAGTATTGGTTTGGCCAAAAAGTTCATTCGGTTTTTAAGTAAAAATAAAAGATACACTTTTCATTTTCACCAATAACTGTCTTGAACAACATATTCACCATTTTGTTCCACCACTTTCTGTCATCTTTCAGATAACTTCATAATTCCATCTTCTCAAAACTTTTTATCTTTTTGAACAAAGAACTGTTCTAGGTGCCTTTTGCAGTCTCCCAGGTAATTGAAACTTTTCCCATTAAGAGAATTGTGTAAAGACTGAAATAAATGAAAATCTGAAGGTGCAACGTCTGCTGAAAACAGTAGATGAATCAGAACTTCCCAGCCAGTTGTAACAGTTTTTGCTGGGTCATCAAAGAAACACACAGTCTAGCATTATCCTGTTGGCAGATTATACATTTTCTGTTGACTAATTCCGGACACTTCTTTGGGTGCTGCTTTCGGTTGGTCTAATTGGGAGCAGTATTTGGAATTCACTGTTTGGTTTTCCAGGAGGAGCTCATAATAGAGGACTCCCTTGCAATCCCACTATTTACACATCACTTTCTTTGGATGAAGCCTGGCCTTTCGTGTGGTTGGTGGTGGTTCATTCCGTTTGCCCCATGGTCTCTTCCATTCCACATTATTGTGAAGTATCCAGTTTTCATTGCCTCTCACAATTTGTTTTAAAAGGAACATTTTATTACACTGAAGTAGAGAATCATATGTGGAAAGGAGGTCAAGAAAGCTTTTTTCACTTAATTTATGTGGAATCCAAACATCAAAGCAATTAACATAACCAAGCTGGTGTACCTGATTTTCAGTGCTTGATTTGGATACATTGAGCATGCCAGCTATCTCCCACATGGTATAACATTGATTGTTCCCAATTAATGTCTTGATTTGATGGCTGTCAACTTCAACTGGTTTACCCAACCGACCGTGGAGCATTGTCCAGTGAGAAATCTCCAGCACAAAACTTTCCAAACCACTTTTGACACATTTGATCGGTCACAGCACCTTCTCCACACACCACACAAATCTTTTTTTTTTTTGCATTTCAGTTACATTTTTACCTTTCTTGAAATAATAAAGCATAATATGCTGAAAATGTTGCTTATTTTCTTCCATCTTTAATATTAAAATGACTACACAAAAATCCACCAATTTTGATTTTTTAGAAAATGCATGCTGATATGACAACTGTCACAACACCATCTAATAAAATTGTTTCAAGTGAAGTTAAAGATGACTAAGTGCTACTAGAGCCATCTTACAAAAAAAATGAACAAACCTTTTGGCCAACATAGTACATGAAGTAATTCTCCACATTATCAGTGATTATGGAAATGCAAACTGAAAATTCCAATAACGTATCACTACATAATACTAGAATGGCTTGATTGAAAAGAAAATGGACAATACCAAGTGTGAGCTAGGATGTGGAGCAACCAGAGCTCTCCTTCATTAACAGCAGGAACGCAAAATGGCATAACCAACTTTAAAAAACAGTTCGGCAGTTTCTTAGAAAATTAAATATATACTTATCATATGTCCAGAAATATACTCATGAATGTCCATAGCAGCTTTATCCATAAGATCTCAAAGCTGGAAACGACCGAAATGTGCATCAATGGGTAACCTATAAACAAATATTAGCATATCCATATCATGCAATATTATTACTCTAATAAAAAGGAATGAATTATTAGTACTAATGACAATATGGATGAATCTCAAAGGCAATATGCTTAGTGAAATAATCCAGACTTAAAACCTATATACTATATGCTCTTATTTATATGAAATTCTAGAAAAGGTACAATTAAATTGCCAGAGGCTGGGGTCGGGAAAGAGGAGTGAATGCAAAGGGACACAAGGAAATCTGGGAGGCGAATCAAATAGTTTATATCTTGGTTGTGGTGGTAGTTACATCACTGAATATGTACATTTGTCAAAACTCATTTCACTAAAATATACCACGTAAATTATACCTCAGTGAAGCTGATCTTTAAAAATTATGAACATCATTAATTCCCACCGTGAAGTGCTCTGAAAGGAAGGTATACAGGGGCCAGGAGAACATTTAATATAGAATCCTGAAATCTGAGAAGTCTTCCTGAGGAAATGAAATCCTGAGTGAGGTACCAAGGAGGCTCAGAAATGAGCAGGTGAAGAAGGGAGGGGTGTGTGCAAAGGCCCTGAGGCCCAAATCCTCTCCACCACAGCCTTTCCAACAGAGACCTCACTTCTGCTTGCCCAACCCTCACAGCAGTGGGTAGCTCACTGCTGCAATTGTTGTCATTAATAATCATGACCGCTATTCACTGAGGATTTGTTATGTCTTTACTATCATATAGGCAATTATTTCTCATCATGTTTACTCTTCAAAATTGTACCCATCAGGTAGATTCATTTAGTATTCCCCTTTTATGGATAATAACCTCCAGGTTTAGAGAGATGAAGTGCTTTGTCTGAGTACACAGCTAGCAAAACTCAGGGTGTTGAAACCCCAGCCCAAGTCCCTAGCCACTACACTATACAACTTCAGTTAGACACGCCATGGGCTCTCCCCTCCAGGCCCAACATCACTCCCTTTCCCAATTCTTCTTCATAAACAGTCTCAATCCCTTCATTGCCCGATATTTGTAAACACACTAGGCTGTCCATGTCCCACTTGAAGTTCAGCTCCCAAGTCTAAATTTAATAATCTTGGAAGAAGGTTTGAAAAGTTAATGAACTATTACAAAGAGATCACTTGAAATCCTGCTCCAAAAGACAGATTTCATAACCACATTTAAGGCACTGTATACAGACATGAAGACATATAACTGAGAAGCTTTTGAATCTCTTTTCTGGGAAACAGTGCAGCATAGGGAAAAGAGTATGTCCTTGGGAGTCCAGTGCAAGTTGGGTATCTTGGCTTTGACATTCACAGGCTCTAGCTGTGCAGCCTGGGCTGGGTATGTAACTTCTCAGTTTTCTCACCTGTGAACACGGCTAACAATATCCGTCCTGCAGGATTTTGTGGATTTTAAATGAGAGAACATATGCAAAGCACCCAGCACATAGCCTGCCTCAAATAAGTGTTTTTTTTTTTTTTTGATGATCTTTTAAAAGGCCCTAAGCAGTCAGGTTCCTTGGGATCTGGCAGCTATGCTTCCCGATTCTGAGTCTACTGGTCTTTTCCTTGGAGGCTGGACGTAACTTTTTCATTTTCCTACCACAGAGACATATTGGAGGCTTCACCATTTGGGCTGTCTGTTCCTCTCCGCCAGCACATGTTCTCCTGGCTGTTGGTGAAGCTTAGAATGAAAAGTGTACAGATGTTTCAGGGTCTATTTTAAGCTTCCACCTAGTGGTTTCTTGGTTTCTGTAAACTTTATAAGTGGATGAGGTACATGTGTGCACAGGAAGGGATCTGACCTGCTACTATAAATAAGTACTAGCGGGATTTACATTTAGGTACCATAATCGATCCCCTTAGGGTGCTCACTGGAGGTGGGACAATAGGGGTAGGGTTGAATTTTATTGCGTATAGGCTATACATCAGTTTTCTGGGACTTCTTATCAAAAAATCAATCTTCTGGTGTTAACTGGGCACTTTACATGACAAGTTAGCCAAGCGTGTGACAGGATCTCCACCCCTTGTAGGTGAAACTGTCCCATCTACAGCCCCACCTCACGGAGTCTGAGCTAGGCAGGTGTCTGAACTTGGAGGAAACAGATGGGTCCAAGGGTGGACACCTGACCCAAGGGCAGCCCACCCATAGGGCTGACTCGTGACCAATGAGGTGAAGTGGTGACATGACCTCTGACCAACAGGATAGCAATAATTAAATCTGGAAAGGCTGTTTCCTCCAGGATTGGGGACAAAGTTGGCAAATGTCATGGGGTAAATGATGCTCATGTGCAGAGGGTAGTATGGGCTTTGAGAGAGATGGAGGGCAGCTTCTGATTTGGACAGTGTTTCATTCCTAGTTTGTCATTCATTCACTCCTTCATATGACCAATATTTATTGAACACATACTATAAATCAGTCCTCGTGATGGGTCCCTCTTGAAACACAATGCAGTCTCTGCTCTCCTGGTATTTCTAGTCTGGAAAAGATGCGTTGATGTAATAATCACAGATAAATGAATAACATTTAAGCCTTGGTAAAATATGAAAACGAGATATAGATAGGAAGCTGTGAGAGATAGAATGGTGACATCTAACCTGGTCTGGGTATCTGGGGGGGTTTCCCTGAAGTGAAGTTTGAGTTGAGATGTGAAGGACCAGCGGGAGTTATTTTATTACAGAGTGAGGTATAGGTATAACCTTAAGGTATAAGGTCCTATAAAATTGCCAGAGGTAGGCTAAAAATGTGGTTCTGGGCTCCTAAGTGGCCTGAGTGAGGAGGGAAAAGGGCAGTCATGAGCTTTATGGCATTCAGAAGATAAACCACCATAAACTCAAGAGAGATACATGCAGCCTTTCAGGGCACTGAGATCTGGGGTGCGTTTTTCCCAGTCCTCACACAAAGGAGACCCATGGGTACACAGAGCTCCCGCCAACACCCTGGTGTGAGGCTGCTCATACGTTGCTTGGCCCTGTCAGGCCCAGTTCAGGAGCTAGGATGGACCTGAGAGGAAATCAGAATGGGGGGAACTAACACCACTCTTCTCCCAGACACATCTCTACCTGAAACGTTGCTGGAGGTCAACAGAGGTGTTTCTTCGAAACCTGAGGATGAAGAAACTGGAAAACACCAACTTTAATCCCCCAGCCGGCCCCAGAAGTCAGTGTAAAGTTGGTCTTGGCCAAAATGGAGCTGTAATTGATGAGGAGACTGTTCAGGGAGGGAGAGTTAGAGCCATGCCCGCCTGTGGGGCTTCACTTGGCTTACCCTCCAATGACTCACTGCCTTATGAGTAATCCTCACAGGCCTGATTTAGAGGACTTACTCACCCTTCAGAGAAAGACTTTAATGCAATAAAGCAAATGTCAGCAAGTGGGATGAGGCTTAGCACATCACCCCAGCTTGTACCCAGCTTCCCACTCCCTGGTGCTCCCAGCTTGAGGCCTCTCCCACCACTCACCACCTGGACAGGCCCAAACAATGGGCAGGCTTCCCAGAAATGTCACTAGGCTGAGCACTGGCTCAGACATGAAACCAAGGATGGACCTCAAGCAACAGCTGGACCAAGCCCTGGAGAAGTTCAGTCCAGAGAGGCTGGAGATTAATTCCAAAGCTCTGGACTTGGGGGGCTGTGAGGACTAGAACCCAGGACATCCCCTCCCTGTCTAGTGTTCTGCACTCCACTTCCCTCCCATGGAAGCCCTGCCTAGATTATGCAGATGAGGGGCATGGGCTGAAGGAAATGCTGTCTCCTCAGTCTGCATGGCACTCTTATTTGAGGGCTTTCCAAGCAAACTATGGAAAGGAAAGGCATGTGGAAAACAAGGCCTCAAGGAAAGCCTTGAAGAAAGAGGTGGGCTACCCTGGGCTTGGGCGCCATCTTGGCATTTGCTAACATGGTGCCTGCTAGGGGAGCTGGAGGCCTCTTTGCAGCCCCCAGAATCTAGGGGTATGGTTGGAATCCTCATGCCAGGCACCAGCTGACTGGGGTGGCATAAATCCCAACCAGCCAGTTTTCTGTTCCCTCTGCTTAGGAAACAGGCCCCCAAAGTTAGACTGAGGCTGGAGTGGACGTATAGCCAGCTGCAGGGAGACATCAGTACAAAGGAAATTACCCAGAAGGCAAGTCAATGCCGCCTTGGATTTAAACCCACTCACGGAGGGGTTTATCTAGGAACTCCTGAGATTATCTGGTAGGATTAGTTCCAAGGGTAAAACGGGGTGGGGCGTGGGGCTCAGGCACTTAACGTGAACCTTCACCTAGCTCACTTGTCATTCCTTGGCCATTATCCCAACCTTTTTCTGAGTGTCTGCCACGTGCCAGGCACGGGCAGGGAAAGGCTGAGCACAAACATGGCACTCAGGTTTGCTGGAATCCAGGACCTCGAGTTTTCAGAGATTTGGGAATCATCTACCTTAGTTCACTCATTTTATAGATGAAAAATCTGAGGTTCAAGTTGAACCCCTAGCCTGGGCTCACAGGAGTGAAGAGCCCAGAGAGAGCAGATGTGCTGACCATCTCGCCGTGGCCTGCACACAAGGATTTCTCTTGCAAGTGAGCTTAGGAAAGCCTCTCACTTGGAAGGCATTATGTTCTGTATTGTTACGTCACCAGCTCATGAGCAGATGCACAGCCTCATGTCTGCAGCTGCAACCCACCACCGTCACCCCCGAGTGCCTTTGGAAATAATACCCAGTGAAGCCGGCTGGTTTCCCCTAAAAGTATTTATTTGTCCCTTACCCCAATTCAACAACATGGAGAAGTTTTTTTTTTTTCTTTTTACTATTTTTATTTTACACTATAAAAAACAACAACAACAACAACATACTGCTTCTCTTCACATTCATATGGATTTTAAGAAATTATTGCCTTTTCCCCTGGAGAAATAACCTACAGACAAAAAAGTAGTACCACACTGCGAAATCTACAAATCCTAGAAGTCAACAGCTTGAAGACAACCCTCATGGGTAGGGAAAAAACAAGTGTCACAAGAGACAAGACAAGCACATATAAGGACAGCAAGCTGGGGAAAAGACTGTGTCAAAAGACTGTGTCGATGACACTGACCCAGGCAGTAGGTACCCTTTTTCTCCTAGCACACACTGCCACCACCTCTAACGGGTGATTTTTGGTCTATGGTCTAAAAACTCTTCAAAAGGACACAAGAGTTGCTTTGAGTAGAGGTGCAACGAGAAAGGTTCAAGTATGAGTAAGAGTCATGCCCAAGTCCAAAGTCAGGGAAGAGCCCACAGTGAAACGGCAACCCAGAAACATCAACGTCTTGCTACTTCAACACGCTGTCTCCACGGGACCCAAGAGAGAATCTCAAAGAGATAGGAGGGTTCAAGTGGGCATATATATATTGGGTCCCTACAAACCCTGTAGGGTGACTTTCCTGACTAGATCATCAGCTATTATTCCCTGAAGCGACAGAGACAGGTACGGAGACTGCCAAAGTTAAAAAAGTAAGGTGGAAATTGTGCTTCCTTCAGAATGAAGTGGCTTCGTAACTGCCTTTTCTTCCGGTCTAGCAACTGCTTTCTCCCAGGTTGTTGCAGGTGTTTATTGCCTTACGCTTGAAATGAAAAGGCGAACTTTGAGGTGCCAGGACTGGGCAGTCCTGAGAGGGCAGGGGGTCTGGAAGTACAGTGGTCAGCACAGGCTGTGCTCTTGTGATGGCTTGGCCTCCCTTCAGTCCCCGAGAACCTATCCCCGAGGTCAGTCTGAAATCTGTTTGCAAGCCTGGTGACCCCTCACCACCCCACTGGGGCGGTGGGACAGAGCGGGGTCTTCAGTATTGCACAGGTATGAAATGTCCACGAGTCTAAGAAACAAAATCACAGTTGTTCTTGGGGCTGGGCGGGCTGCCCCAGCCAGTTCTAGCAGGATGTGGCGGTGGCCATGGGGCCCCTGCTGAGCTCTGAGACCGTTGAGTGGGTGGTCACTGGTGCCAGCACCGAGGTAGGGAATGTGCAGTAGGAGGCCTCCATGTCAGGGCTCAGTGTCTGCAAATGGGCTATGAAGGAAGAGCTGGCTGCCTCCCCTTGGCAGGAGGGAGCCTGAGGGGTGGGCGTGGAAGGCAGGATCTCCGATTCATACTGCAGGAGCTGGCCCATGAAGCCAAAGTTGGGCGAGACCACACTCCTCCTCTGCTTGATGTAATCGAAGGCGTCCTTCAGGCGGAACTGCCTGGTCTTCATGAGGTAAGCCATGCAGATGGTGGGTGAACGGGAGATCCCAGCCTCGCAGTGGACCAGGACCTTGCCTCCCTTTTCCCTGACACAGTCTGGAAGGAAGAAAAGACAGTGGGAGTTGGGATTAGATCCCGAAGACAATGCTGAACACAAGAACTAAACACAGAAGTGACCTAGTTATCAAACTGTCATGCCTGCTCAACTGCTGAGGTCCTACACCAGGCTTCTGCCAGACTTCAGTCCCCACTGGTGAGGACAGAGCTTTGGGGGCCCCACCGGTGTCTTTTGCCATGTAGGACCTTTCTGATCCTTAGAGCTGCTTCCCACTGCTCCAGAACAATTGCACAGATTTTACCATCGAAGGTTCTAGACCTGGGGTAATCCCTTCCTAAGGATGCCATCTTAATACGGATGGGCTTCAAGAGGGCATTGGAAAAGCTTTGAAATTTGCATGAAAATTTTCATCAGGTATGCGTATTTTTCTGAGAAGGTCCTAGGCTCAGACTGACTTAGAAAAGCAATTCCTGTCTCTTGATGTCTGAGTGTAATGGTGATGACCTAGTCCCCATCTTGGTAGATGCCTTCTGGCCTCCCCAGGCACCCTGTCTAGCTGTGCCAGGGCGGGATGCTTGGCCCAGCTTCCAGGGTTCCCACTACCAAACATACAAGATATAGTGTATAGCCACTAATTATAGCCCTGGCTAAGTGATGCTTACTAGGCGGAGGGCATAAATGGCTTTTGCAAACGCCATCTTGCACAACAATGGGAGTCACTACTATAAAGCTGCCACCATCAGTTAGCGTTCTTTAGCTCAATATGACAAAAGGGAGGGTGCCCTCCTTTTCTGTTCCACTCCTGTCCCCAGAAGAGCTACAACTGTTAAAAATGGGAAGGAGTAAAAGGTTAAGCATATAAAACACATCAAACAAAAATAAAAACCACAAACTACAATCTTTCCGAGTCCCTCTCTTGGTACTAAAGAAACAATTACATCACAGGAAGTTAGATGTACGTGGCACACTGCAGCTATGATATGCAAAAACATTTAAGATTTTGAAGGGCAAATAAAAAGTTAGCCCTCTCTCCCACCTTCCTCCTCAAGTTCAAGGAGTTTGCAAATGAATCTGCAAGATCTAAAAGATCAAGTTTCTGAGGAGTCAGGGAGGAACCCTGGAGCTTCCCCATCTAGGGACACCCCAATATAGCTCATTAGAGGTGCTCCCAATTCAGTCTCTGACTCAAAAGAAAAAATCAGGCCCTGCAAATTTGTTCAAATGGGACCCCAAGTCCCTAGGATTACAGGGTCGTGACTCTCGTTTTCCTTCGTTCCTCTCTTGGCTTCCCCGTAGTCTAGCTTTTAATTGGCCCAATGACACATCCAAAAAAGCAGAAGGCCTAGAGCGCACGGCATCTGGATCCCACTCTACCCCTCGGGGCTTGCTTTCCACGTGGCCCTCCTGTGGCCTTTCCCTTGGAAGGGGTCAGGGAATGGCCCAGCCTCAGTCCCTCCTTCCACCAGCAGGGCAAGGAGACTGGGGGAAAGCATCCTGTGCTTTCAAAACACCGTGGGTGGGTGTGGTTATGTACACAAACAGACACAATGCACACACAGGATGGGGAGGGAGCCTTCTGAGAAATGGATGGGGGCGGGTTTCATGACCTCACTGAGTAGCTATCAGGCTGAGAAGGGCAAGGTACTCCCAGGGAGAGGGAGAACAGGTCAAGGCTTTCCCACCCTGAACCCATCATTTAGGCTGCCTCTCTGAGGCTCAGGGGACAAGGAGGATAGGCCTCTGGTAAGTTTCCCAACGGTTCCCCAAGGAACAGAAGTCATGTGTGATGAACAGAGAGAGCCATTATGTGGCTGAAGGGAGCCCTTTAATTGCTACCTGCGCTAAGTAAGTATTGCTATGCCTAACACATGTCTTTCCCCCCCGAGATCCTTCAGAACAAGATACAGGAAAATCCTATCTCAGCTGCAACAACCATGCATGCTCAAGGGGAAGGACTGCAGAACGAAAGGCAAGACCATCTGGTTGGGGAATGGTGCTTGCAAATCTGAGGCAGAAAAAAAGTTAGCTCAGCCTCCAGGGGGAAGGATGGGAGAAAGAGATGCCAATGGGAGAACAATCAAGCTACATGGAGGAGCTGGAAATCCAAGGCCCCAGGGAACGGACAGTGAACAGAGGTTACCAGGCCTACACAACAGAGTAAATGGTAACTGATTCACAGAATTAGAGGAAGGATGCAAAAGATGCCACCCTTTCTGTGCACAAAGCGTGGAGCTTGAGTCGAGTGCTATCTGTAATCCAAAATTAGCTGGAAATGCAGAACAAATTGCCCCCAAAGCAGTTTGCTAAAAAGTATGGAAAGCTGCCGGGGCCCTTGAGGCTTCGTGCATAAGTAGTGCTCTCTCAATCCTTCTGTTTGCTTTTAAAAATATCCCAACCTACGGAGAAGCACAGACAGGACGATTCTCTCTTGCCTGCTTCCCCTGTGTGGAGATTTCGCACGGATGTGCTACGCTTCCCACCCTGCTAGAAACCATAACAAGAGCAGCAGTGAGTAGTGCCATGAAACTGTATTAATTTATCTTGCAAATTAAAGCTACTATTAACAGCAACTCAAACCTTCCCCTCTGCCTTTTGGGTGACTGCATCTCTTCTTGGCTCCACCTCTTGGTGGCTACATATGGAAGACACTTTCCTTCTCTGCAAAAGTAGCTGCCATCAGCACATCAAAATCCAAGAACGTGTGTCCCTACAAGGCGCCCAGAACAGTTGAGGGGGAATGGCCGAACCTACCAATGAAGTCTATTGCTTCTTGAAAGTGGGAGCTAATGTCAGCTGTGTGGCTGTCTTCCACGGGGATCCATTTGTAGTGCAGGTGGCTTGTGCAGGTCTCGGAGGTCCGCCGAGAGACATTCAGCAGGGCCGTGATGTGCAGGTTGGCAAGGAGCTCGCACTCGGATGCATGGTAGGCACTTCCAAGGTAGAGGAACGGAAGGATTTCAACTGGGCCGCCCTGGAAGCAGGGGCAGAGGACAAGCAGGAAATATTAAATCAGCCTGCTCGCTTGAGGAAGCAAAACAACCCCGACCTATTTGTTTTAAGGTGGGAGGTTCCCTGCCTGGTTTCCAGGTAGAGTTCAGAGTCAAGGCCACTCAACCGAGAGTTGAGTGAAGCCTCCCTCCTGGCAGCCTCTCTACCCTACATTACTGCCGGTGACTCAGTGACAACAAAGATTTCTATTTTCTTACACATAACAAGGAGGTAGGGAGGGCCAGGAGCCTCCCTGTGCTGACAGAGATGAGGAGCAGTGCGGTGTGATGGGGGGAACGCAGACACCCGTGTTAAAGTTCTAGCTGACCTGAGAGCACAGGGCAAGCCCTTCAACTCGGGGCAGCTTCCATTTCTTTCTAGATAAGATGGAGAAGGGTTCAAAGACGTGAGTTCCACCCCTCACAGTCTTGACGTTTTGTATAGTGTATTTCATCAAACCTGGGACACTGCTGATCGTAAGATGCATCGTGTTCAGAGATGTTAAAAATGCGCTCCCTCTCCCTCTAAAAAGCATTCCTGTCCGAAGTGAAAATACCCACTATCTACCCAGAATCCTCAAACAGGGAAAAGCTGTTAGGCCGGGAGCAGAGGGGCCCCTCCCAGTCATGATCTTCTTCATGTGGGGCAGCAAGTTTCCGTGAGAGGGGCTTACATCCTCTGCCTTCTGGGAGATCATCCAAACACCAGCTTTCTAGTTAAGGAGGATCCCCACTGCAACCAGAGACCACCCACCCCAAGGCAAAGCGAAAAGGAACTGCTGGCTGGCCAGACTCCGGCAGTTTTAACATTTCCAGGACTCCATTCTTCTTTTCCCATGCTGTTGCTGTTGGCAGCTGCTGGCTCAGGGGCATCCCACCTCTGCTCACTGGATCCCACTGCACTAGACAGGGGCTCCAGGACCCATTCTTGCACCCATCCACAGCCAAGGCTCTGAGCTGGGCAATTATGTTTAGGGGCCAGCCTCCCAGGCACATAGATAAATAAATATTCTCAGCCTTAAGAAAGGAAGGGAGGGAGGGAGGGAGGGAGGGAGGAAGGGAGGAAGAGAAGAAGAGAGGAAGAGAGAAAGGCCAGTGATAGCTGGCACAGTGGAGGCCCTGGAGATTTAGAGGAAAACAATGGGCTGGAGGGACAGTGGCTGTATCTTTGGGAGCCTCTTCCATATCATCCATCCGCTTCCTGTGTTTCCATTTCCTGTCCTGGAATAAGAGTGGAATGGAAGCTCTGCCAGACCCATAATAGGAAAAGGGCCATGGGACAAGGACCAGCAGCAGGCAACTCACATTCCCCCACATGTGGTGTTTGCTTTTTCTTTCCAGAGAAGTCAAGTGTTTAAGCAAAGACCAGTTTGGTCACTTGGAAGAAAGTTTCAGAACAGTGATTTCCAACTGGTGTGCTGCAAAAAATTTTAAAACACGCAATACCTGACATTTAGTCAGGGGCACTAACCTCTTTTCCCTTAGGTTGTCAAATAAAAAAATGACAACAGCCAAAACAATAATAGCCCGTTTCTGTGAATGCCCTGTCTTAACCCATAAGTACATAGGTCACATAATAGAATTGCATCTTATTGGTGACATCTCAGAATAAAGTTTCATCTGATTGGTTAATTCTTGATTCCAGGAATCTATATACAAATATAGCCACCTGGTTTTTTAAAAAGTCACTTTGGGACAAAAAAGTAGTAGTTGTTGTTATTATTATTATTATTATTATTATTATTATTTGTAAATCAATCAAAATTATACCTACTTTTTTTGTCAGATCAGCAAAAAATATATGTTTTGGTGTGCCACAAAATTTTAGTAACTAGTTTATGTGTACCATGAGGTGCAACAGGTTGAACATCACTGTGATAGAGGGTTTTGCAAAAGGTAGTAACAGTAACAACCACTCTTTTTATTAGGACTTACTCTGGCTGGCGCCTGGGCTTACCCCTTTGGGTAGATGTACCTAGGGAGAGCTCATCCTCACTCTAGTGCCTGGGAAACACGGACACGGCAAGCCTGGGGTCCTATCCAATGTCTTCCAGAGCTTGGCCCAACATCTCCCTGAAACCGTGTTTCTTTCCTTTTCTGAATCTTCTGTTTAGACGCAAGAGGAAGCAGCCAAGGGCCCTCAGAAACCCCAAAGATTAACACGACCTCGACTGGCTTCTAAGAAGTAGTGCTCGGGGGTTCCCCAGATGAACCCTGGAGACACAGCAGGGCCTCCCCAGTTCTCCCCGTGGGCCAAAGGTCTGCAACGCTTTTACAACATCCTGTCAACTCTTGTTTCTCTTTCATTTTCTGGGAAACAAGGGGGGAAAAACACAACCCAAACAACAAACAAAAATAGAAATTCAGCTCAGCCGGATGCTCACGGCTTGTAAACTGAGGGTTCATGGAGTGTATTTTTAATAAAGGAAAACAAACAAAACAAAACCCTGGCACCTCGCCAAGCTAATAGGCTTCCTGACCTATGATCCCATTCAAGGAAAGGTCACCTGGCTTCACTTGGAATTTATCCCCAGAACCCTCTCTGCTCATGGCAGACAGCTGGCATTTCTAGGCAGCATCTAGAAATCTTCCTTCTTATGATTTCAGATGTGTTCATATTTGGGGAGAAAATTTTGAAAAGCTCCTCCCACAAGTCAGGTGCTTAGAAGAGAAAGAGCCCTTTTCCAAAAGAAGGTGCGTGGAAAACAGAACGAGGTCCTGAAGAGAACCGGAGAAGGGAATTGTAACTGGCTCTGGGCCCACACTGCCAGGGACCCAGCTGCAGGATTCTCCGCCACGCCGTCACCTCCCCTGCCACTGAACAGCTTTTCTTCTCTGTAAAGTGGAAAGGTGGGTTTTGCTCTCTGGTTTCTGCCAGATTTGAGTCCTTTCCTGCCTTTTCCTCACCCTCCCCCCTTCTACATTATGCTTCCTTTATTGAGTTGTCACAAAGTACAATTTTTTGAAGGAAAAAACCCCACACATTAATAGCAATATGTCATCCTCTGGTACCTCTTGATCTCCTCTGGTTCCAGAATTAATGGAATTATAAGCAACAAAAACCCTTAGACAACTCTGCTCAGCCATCCAAACCGGAGTTTCTCTACAACCATCCTTCTACGTTCCTCCACCGCCACGTCATCCCAGTTAAAAATCACCAGCGAGGTACTGGGTTAGCGTGCGCCAACTGCAGAGCATGAACAATTACAAAGAAGATCAACACAGGAAGCCTGAAAGTCAGCTCTGAAAAGTCTTCAGGGAAACCTAAACCAATATTTCGACGCTTCTCTGCACCTCCCAGACCAGCTAATAATAATGCATTGTTCACTTCCTCTTTTCTCCAGAAGCTGTCAAGCATCCTGTGGCTCATTTGCTCTCGTCAGCTTGTTTGCTGGACGGAAGCCCATTTACTCTTGGATGGAAACTCAAGTTGGCAAGCAACAGAGGCTCTGTAAAGCTGGAGGCTCTGCCAAAACCCTGATCCACAAAAGAAGCAACTGAGGTTGCTGAGCTGGGAGAGGAAGAGTCGGGGTGCCGAGAAAGGAATGGGGGCCAGGAGCCACGACTGCACTTCCTCACCACGTACCTGGTCATAAGCTGGCCTGTAGCTGATGCTGAGCATTGGTTTCCCACACTGGCTGATGAGGGCAGTCTCAGTCTCAATCTTCTCTTGTGAAATGGGTTTTACGTCCACACAACACTCAGGATATTCTGAGTAGAAGGTCTCATATCCCCCTACAAAGATAAAACAAAACCAGACAGATATAAGCATCGATTTCTGAGGCTGCCAGAAAACACCCACAATTAATCAATACCCTGTGTGAAATAGTCAAAAATATTAGGCTAATATAGATTTTGGTCACATGAAAAATCGAGCCAAACCAGCTAAGAGTTTTATAGTATATAAATGGGTTCTACATACACACACAGATGAGCACACTCTTCTAAAAAGCTATAGGTCAGAGAGGCAATAATTAACTTTCTGTGTCTATCGGAAGCAGCTTAAACTGTGAAAGGAAATATAGCTGACTTCTGGCAAATATTAACCAAATCCCTCTAGAAAACAAAAGCTATTTTGTCTCTTGTTTATCTAAAATGCAGGTGTGATTATGCAGAGTTTCATTAATTTTCAAGAAGAAAGAGACTCCTAAACTAGTCTGTTTCCTCGCCAGCCTGCCCTCTAACTGGGATAATAGAGGAAACCCCCTCCATTCCTAAGAGAATGGAGGCTAATATGAGATTTAAACTCAGGGTAATAAAACAGCTAAGAACACTTCTAACAATTCTCTCCATAGGTCCAACTAGAATAATCAATCTAGGTTATTACCTTCCGAACCAAACTGGAGGAATGGGGCCTTCTGAACTTAAACCACAGCCCCAACAAGTAAAAACTTTCTGATTAACCTTTCCTAAGGGTACCCTCCCTTTAAATTTCCTTATTACCCTTCCCTCCTGAGCTTTCTGTTCCCCACATGTCCTCGAACGGATTAGTCAACTACTGTACTGACAGATACAATTCTGTAAAAACGCTTTTTTAAAAAAGGATTTTATTTATTTTTAGAGAGAAGGGAAGTGAGAGAGAGAAACATTAATATGCAAGAGATACATCGATTGGTTGCCTCTCCCATGCCCCCAGCTGGGGATCTGGCCCACAACCCAGGTATGTGTCCTGACTGGGAATCTAACGGGTGACCTTTTGGTTTGCAGGCCAGTGCTCAAACCACTGAACCACACCAGCCAGGCACAATTCTGTAAAATTTCTTAATTATTACATTTAAACTTTTCCAAATGGATCACTTAAGGTAAAATGTAAGTATATGTATATAAAAATAAGCTCTTTTAGGCCCGATATACCCAGTGGGGAAGAACCAAGTAAAAACCCGGCCTCTGAAGCCTCAGTATGCTGAGGAATGCTGGGTGAACAGGCGGCCTGGCCTGGGGAAATCCTTTGCTTCCAATCCAAATCCAAAGGGACCAAAGGTAATTCTTACAGCCTCCAAAGAAAAGAAAGAAAGATAAAAGACCTGCTTCTGTCTTTTTCTGGCCCAGGGAATTCACTCGGTGTCAAATCATCAATTAACAATATGCATTCTGAGGCCATGTATTCTCCAAAAGCCTCCCTTTTTCTTTTGTCTTTTGGTTTTGTGATAGCCCCACAGTAGAGCACGTGGTGGTTTTTTAAGACCCCTGCAGCAGACAAATGATTAATGGATTACATGGCAGTCTCCAGCTCCCTCCTAGCAGCCAATTCCTCGAATGAGTCATCTTGCCATTACTGCTTCCTCTCGGCTTGCTGGAACTGCCCCCGCCCCCATTTAGTACACCCAGATCTCCTCTGTAGTCACTTCAACAAATAGCCCATTGGGCCTCCCTAGATGAGCTTCTGGTCCTCCACAGTGACCACGTTCCTGGTCATGATGACAGAAGGCCATGCCAGGAAGGGATGGAGGTAGGTATTTGTGGCTTAGTGTACCCCTCCCCCGCAGCCATGGCCCATGGCCCCCTTCTCTCCTGGGAGGCAGAGAGAAGCCAGACTTACACTGACCCAGAGCTTCCTTGGAACAGGGAGATAGCATATCATGTCCCGTGCCTCAACATTTTGGGTTCCAGGAGACAAAATGAGTGATATGGTATGGGAATCTGGAGTAAGGGTAGCCCGGGCCCTCCCAAACTTCAGGAGAAGGCTTGGGAAAACAGAAGCCTTCAGGCCACCGCATCTCTTGACTTTAAATAGAGCACTTAGGAGCTGACTGCCAGGAGAACAGAAAGGAGGTGCGGGTGTAGGCTGGGTCCTGACTGCCTGTTGACAAAATAAGACAGGCAGACAATGAGTCTCAGTGTAGCTGAGGGACAGATAAACAGGGCCCTGCCTCTTCAAGCTGGGGTCAGGAGGAGTCCTCCAGATTAGATGGTCTCTGTCTCTCACCCACTCCCATCAGAGGCGTGGAGAGACAGAACATTCCTCTCTGGTGCCTCACTTGAGAGCCTTGGCAATTTTGGCTGCTTCGACCCTCTTCAGAGTGATTCTGTGTTTGATCACCATCACATTACCAGAGGAGCAGAGCAAAGTGCACGGGCGCTATATATAAATACGCACCGAAAAGGCCCTTCAGTCATCAACTCATGACTGAAAAAAGGTTTTTTTGGGGGGGGGGGGCAAGGGCTAGATTAAGGGAGTACAAAAGGCATTGTACCCCTACGATCTGAGATACCACTAGATTAAATCTGAACTCATATGTAGACCTGAGTTAGGTAAGGAAATAAAAACTTTCCTTGGCAACAACTTTAAGTTTTGTAGTGTTACAAGCGGAAGTACCAAGCAATTTTTACTGAAATTTAAAATACACGTAACTTTCAACCAGGCAAGCCTCCAAATTTACTGAAAGACAATGCACATGCAAGAACATTTTGATAAAAATATACTCTACCACATTGTTTCAAATAGTGAGGCTGGCAGCAACCTACTGGCTATCACTAGGGGACTGTTTTAAAAAATGAACCAGCTGTGAATGGTGTGGGTCAGTGGGATGGGCACTATACAGCAAAGCATAAGGTCACTGGTTTGATTCCCAGTTGGGGCACATGCCTGGGTTGTGAGCAAGGTCCCCAGTTGGGGGCGTGCGAGAGGCAACCGATTGATGTTTCTCTGGCGCATCAATGTTTCTCTCCCTCTCTTTCTCCCTCGCTTCCCCTCTCTCTAAAAACAGATAAATAAAATCTTTTCTAAAAAAAGTGAACCAGGCATGAGTGCTCTGATATGAACAAGTCTTCCAAGATTTAGTTGGGTGAAAGAGGCAGGGACAGGAAATGTACAAAATCATATTTTTTAAGGATACTCATGCAAAATTAACTTTAAAGATGAAAAAGAAATAGTTGGTGGTTGTCTCTGGGGAAAAACTGGGTTCTAAGGGTGTGCAGAAGCCCCCCTTTTCATTGCACAGCCTTTGTGTTCAAATTTTTACCTACGTTGTTTCTCTCATTTAGAAACACTTAAATGTTTCTTTCTAACATTTAAACATTAATTTTCCTGAGATGGACGTCTACAGAACTACCTACTTCCTGTGGCAACAACCTCTAAACTGTCAGGTGGCCACACTGGAGTCAGGTGGGGAGCAGAGATAAGACCAGGAGGGGTTTCCTGGAACACATCTTTCGTGCTACTGGGGAGGTGGAAGTAAGAACAAGAGACAAAAACCACATCAGGGAGAGAAATCAGGGGCCAGGTGTGGAAACCTCTGCAAGCTCGGGGGGCATCCCTCCATCATCAGCTGGGGGCTGAGGCTGGCTGACAAGGAAGACTACCATCGTCTGCCTTTGTCATCTCTCTAACAGGAACCAACAGGGGCGCTAATAGGGGTGGGAGCCTCAGGAATCTCCTAGCCTGGGGGTGTGCAAAACTCCCCAAGGTGCAAGGTTTCAAAACAGGGCCCTTACTCTCAGCTCACCCACCTGAGTTCTGAACTACATCACTGTTACATCTTAAGGTCTGGGCTTTCGTGTTGACAGGGCTTTGGGTCGTGGCCTGATCTGAGCTTTCAACTCAGCACTGCGGGTAAGGACTCAAATATAAGACTGGAGGGAGTTGTTGTAGGAAATAACCCAGAAATCGATGCTCTGGCTTTTAGAGTTAATCGCCCACCCTCCACCGGATTTCAAAGTCATCTCCTCAGCAGGTGTAACGGGAGGCTCAAACCAAAAGCGACGGAATGCCCTTCACCACCTCTCCTAGGTCCTGCCTGGCTCGCTAGCCCACCGGCTCGGCTCAAGATCCAGGATGATCCCAGGGCAAGGGAGGGTGGAGGCGAAAAGGGTGGGAAGGCTGTTAGCTCCAAATTAAGCTAAGAGAAAGGCATGGAGGGGGAAAGGGGAGGCCGGAGGAAAACAATAAAAAGCAATAAAATGAAAAGGAAAGGAAGGGGAGGGACTTGCCAGGGTCAAAAAGGCAAGAGGGGTCAGTGAAGACAGTATGTTAATTGTCCAGGCGGGAGGAGTGGGGACAACGCGGCGCCACGCTCCTGGGGGTGGTCGCGACCTGCCGATCCCGCCAGATATGTCCATGTCTGAAGTGCTCAGAGCCCAGGTTCCGCGGAGGCCGGCGAAGCCCACGCCAGGATCCAGGGCCCGCGCCCGGCAAGGGCTGACAGCTCCCAAACTACTAACAAGAAGCGTCCCCAGCAGCGTAGCCACCCCACCCAGCCAGGGGGACAAGCTGTGTGGCGCTTTCGAGGAACGCGGATGGGGAGAGGGAAGCGCTAACCCCGGCAGTGCCCTCCGGAGCGCGCGTCAAGCCCGGGTGCAGACTCCGGCAGGTGGCGACTTCCCGGGTTCCAGAGCCAGGGAGGGTGCCTTGCGTGAGGAGGGACTCCAGAGCCTGGGGCCGCCCAAGGGTGACAGGGGACAGTCAGCCCCAACACGCTCACCTTTGAGGAAGTAGACCCGCGGGCCAGCGGGCAGGCAGGCGAGCAGCGAGGTGAGCACGACGCGCGCGGCACTCTCCTCGCGCAGCTTCTGCCAGTGGCGGCTGCCCTGGTCCAGCACCACCACGGCGGCCACGCCGCCTCCTCCTTCCTGCAGGAGCCGCGCGCGCGCCTCCTCGTCGGGCAACACGTAGCGCGCAGACACCGCGCCGCCGCGGGCTCGCCGCAGCACCACCGAGTTGAGGTTGACGTTGAGCGAGCCGCGCACGCTGGAGGCGGCGAAGGCCAGGTAAGGCCGGCAGTCCAGCACCACGCAGCGCGTCGCCGCCTCCTTGCGGAGCATCTTGCGCAGCTGGCGCCCGTCGAGCGACGTGACCTTCATGCCGCCGCCCAGCGGCCGCTCGCCGCGCAGGTGCTCACGGCCAGGGTGCCCACTGGCGAGGCACAAGAGGGCAGCCCGCGGGCCTGCGGCCGGCCTACGGAGCCCGGCGCCCGAGCGATTGCTCAACTCTTCTTTCCCGCGCCACACGTTCGGCGCCTTGCCCGGCCACTCGCCGCCCCAGAAGCCGGGGATTCCGCCTGCAGCGCCGTGTCTTAAGAGGAGTTTGAGTCCTGTGACGTGGCTGCCCATATAAGGCCGAATATGGGTGTTTCCCCGCCCCTTCGGGTTTGGGCCACGCCCCCGGGGGCCGGACGCGCGGGGAGGGCGCCGAGGATTAGTCAGCCGGAGAAAGAGGAAGTGGAAGGCTCCTCCCCTGCGCTCTTTGTGGCTTGGCGCTGGAGAGACTCACTCGCGCATCACCGAGGACCGCCGGTGTGGTGTCAGGAACGCCACGAGGCCGAGATGACCCACGCTGTGCGGGAAGAGGAGGAAGCGGAGGAGGCCTGGTCCGCGCTGCGCCATTGATCGGCCTTTGAGTTTCATAGACGTAGGTTCGGAACTTGCTGGGGGCCGCACCAGGCACGGCACTAGGCAGGGCAAGCGGAGCCCTGGCCAGTGCTCCCAGATGAATCAGAAATTCTGATCAGAATTCCGATCCCTGCCGGTCTTTACGCGTGAAATGACGTGATAGTTGGGATTTGTTTCAAGGGGTGCCTTTTAGATGAGTTGGGATAGGGCTTGGGTTATAGTTGGAGCTCGGGTATGGGTACCGCGGTGTTTATTACACTGTTTCTCCACTTTTCTGTATGTAATTTTTCACAATAAAAGTACTTACAAATAAAAACGGAGAGAGAAGAGCATTAATCTTTCCAAATGAATTATCTCCTTAAAGAGTAAACTCCTTTTGTCTGCCACACTCCAATAATCATCAGAATAACTGTTTTTCGAGGAGCCGTTTTCTGGCCCCTGGAAAACCTGTCGTGAAATCAGCTACAGCATCATCATACATCCGTTGTCGAAGCTCAGTCCAGCCGACTGTCCAGGTGGCTTCTGGATTTGGGGGATTACGTGTGGATCAAGTATAATCTCGGGCTGTTTGCCCCCACCAGTCCCCAGCAGGTTCAGGCTTCCCATCCCTGGTCTTGGGGACCTGGACACGATTCACCCGTTCAAGGGTTTATTGAGGATCAGCTTTGGGCCACGTTCGGCCAGCTGATCCTCAATAAAATGGAGACCAGCTGATCCTAAATAAAATGGAGACCATCCATTTTATTTTTAGCTGGAGGGGGCAGGGGCTGCTTAGTGGAATACAGCCTGCCTCCACTAGAGGGGCTAGTCTACTACCATCATCAGGGAATGAATGAGGTTTTTAGAAGGAAGCAGAAATCAAGTTCTGAAATCAGATGCAGTCAGCTGGATACCTGCCAGCAAGCATTGCCCTGGGTCACAGCTGTGCTCAGCCAGTGGTGCTGCCCTGCCAGGGAGGTCTTAATAAAGATGTGATGTGGGAGGTTTACTTCTCTTTTGGGGTTATCTGTGCAAGCCTTCCCTGAAATCTGCTCTGTCAGTGTCCCCAGGGACGCCCACCCCCAAAACATCTATCCCAGAGCCACACAGGTATGCAGCACCTACATGGGAGGCTCTGGATTGGGTGCTGGACACCAAAGCCTGCAGGACTCAGGGCTCCAGCTGCCACCAGCCCACAGAGGAGGCCTGGCCCAGCCCCAGGCCTAAGCTCCTGCAGTCAGTGTGGAAGACCATCTGTGTGTGTGTTGGGGGGCTGGGGGAGGCTGGAGAAAGCCTCTCAGAGCAGAGGAGAACAAGGCAAACTTTGAAGAATAAACTGAGGTTAGCCAGGCCATGGAGGGGTAGGGTGGAAGGCATTCTAAGCAGAGGAAACTGCTTAAAGTAAAGAAAACAAAACAAAAACAACCAGCATGGTATGTGCTGGTGATGTGTGGGAGACTAAGGCACTTCTGGCATTTGCTAGAAAATGAAGCAGGGTCAGGTGACTGGGGGCCTTGTGTGCCATGTAAGGCATTTTGATTTTATCCTTTGGCTGGAGCAGCCCCAGGTGAGGGGTCTTACTTGGTGACTCGGTCATGTGAGCAGTTGTTGGTCTCCCTGAGGCAGCACTGTGGAGGACGGTTGTTTTATTTGAGAGTGGGAGTGGCGTCCGGACCAGAGTCGGAGAGGCAGATAGGAGGCTTTTGTGGATAATCCAGGCCGGAGCTGATAACGGCCTGCCGGAACTTGACAGTGATAGCAGCGACTGCAGAGGCCACACAGATGGGAGAAACATTTAGGAAGTAACCTTCCAGAAGGGCTGGGATAGAGAAAGAGGAGTATAGGGTGACCCTGGGTCTTTAACTGGGGTAACTGGGACATCTTCAGATAGGGACCCTGCAGAAACAGGTCTGGGTGGGTAGCAGGAGGAAGAAGGGGGGGTGGAGTTTACAGATATTAGCAAGTTAGAGTCAATCACGGGCCATCTAAGGGGGTGTCTAGTAAGCAGTGTGGTGGCCTGGCAACCACTATAGGTAGGTCATCTGTCGGCTGGATTGCTCCCTCACTTCCCATATCCAGCAGATTACCAGGTCCCAGGACTCTGCCTTCTAGATCTCTCTTCTGACCTGCCCTTTCCAGTCCAGTAGCCAGGACCTCCTGTTCTGTGGGTGTGTGACCAGTGCAGCTTCACAGGACCGCATACTTAAAGGGGCCCCATGCTTGGTTTAATGCTCTGCTGTCGCTGTTTTGCAATTCCTAATGCTTACTGGACAAGGGACCCTGCATTTCCCTTTTGCACTGGACCCTACAGATTATGTAGTTGGTCCTACCCATGGCTGTAGTTAAAGGGCCCCATCATCCCCTGCACTAGGCCCTACAGTAGCACCCTGCTTCCCAGTCTCCAAGCCCTCTCCTCACTCTGCTCTCTCCTCTGCAATATGATCTAAGCATAGATCGGAGCACAGAGCCCACCTGCTCCGCTCAGAAACCTTCAACGACAACCTGTACACTGTCTGATAAACCCCAAATTCCTTAGTGGAACACCGAGGTCCTTGTTCTGGCCAATTACTCATAATCTACTTCTAACCTTGTTCTCCCGCCCCCTTTCCAGTCACACCAAGCTGCCTATCTCCTAAACTTGCCCAGCATTTTGCTACTTGTACCCTTTCTACAAGACTTGAATGCCTCCCCCATTCCTTTGTATAGGACTCCACCTTCACCTTCATACACCAGCTCCAAAGCTACTGATGCACCCCCAGGAAGAAGCCATCCCTTAATCCTCCAGCCTCCTGGGAGTCCCCCTCACCCAACCTGACACAGGAGGGTGATCTGCCATTAGCCTGCAGGCTCCCAGGCCACCCTCAGGACTTATCCCACCATCTGTGATCCCATCAAAACACCCAGCACATGGTAGGAGCTCAGTGTTGGTGGAATGGAATTCAGTGCTTGCTCAGGCTTGAGAGCAGCTGGCTTTTTAGGAGGTGCCTGGGAAGAAAGTTGGCCATAGCAAATATCAGGGCCTTAGACCCTGGGTAAGGAGGCCATAGGATCCTATGGACACACAGACCCCAGGATCAGGAACTAGAGTTCATTGGCCATAGGAGGGTGTCTGAGACTAGAATTGTATAAATATCACGCCTGTCTTCCCTACAGCTTTGGAATGGGGGTAAAGGTGGTTTGGGGGGTCAGAATTTAAATGAACATTGTTGAGTCCATGAGGTAGGACTTTGTTCTCTTTGTCATTCTTCCCCCGCTGCCAGTTATTCCAAGAGGGGCACAAGAAGGTTTTCAGGTTTCTTGGACCTCACTTGCACAGTCATCCTAACCCTCAGGCCCTGGCTCATTATTGTGAGCTGGGGTTCCTACCTTTTGGAGGATCAGAGAGTTTCACAGACCTGGGAACTCCTGTGTCTGTCCCTGCTTTTCACAGCCTCAGGGAAACCTGCGGGGATTCCTCCCCTGTCCTGCTTCCCCCACCCAACCATAAGGTGGGCCAGGTGGCATGGGGGGATGGTCCATAGGCGGATAGTCCATTGCCTACCCCAGGGGCCCTCTACCAACCCCGGCCCTCTCAGGAGGGTGCATTTTGCCTCCTCTCTTCATTGGCTTGCTTGTTTCTGATTATGAGAGCAGCATGTGCTCACTGTTGAAAATGTGGAAAACACAGAGACGGGAAATACTTTTCTAAAAAAGAATGCTGCTTGCTCTTGCTTACGATCCCAAGGCGAGGTCTGGGTCCCAAACTTGCTTCCTGTCATCTCGGATAAAAGAAGGAGCACTGGACTAAGAGTCAAAGATCTGGATTCCTGGCCAGTCTCTGCTATTTCCCGATTTTATTCATTTACCTAGTATTCACAGAGTGTGTTTTGTGCGTACAGGTGTTTCTCTCCCCATGGTTCTCCCATCTCCCTTGCCCCCAGGATGTTAGAGTAGAGCCAATGCCTGTTCACTCAGGGGTACAGACAGCCTCTTAGAGCCATGGCTGCCTCTTCTACAAAATGGAGACATCAGTGCCTGTCTGGTAATGGTGAGTGACAATGACATCATGTACATAAAGCTGTACTGCATGATGCAAGCATAAAGTATTTGTGTGGTTGTTGTTGCTAACAATATTATCCATCAGCAAAGCATTCACTCACTTACTCATCCAGTCCTGAGGCACAGGTCCATTCAGTTTCCTCTCCCGCAAAGTGGGAGTGAAAATAGGACTTAGCTCATAGGATACTGTCAGGATTTCTTGAGTCGCTACACGTAAGGTACTTAGAACAGTGCCTGGTGCATATTAAGAATTCAGTAAACGTTTGCTACTTGAATTTGTTGTAGTATTGCGGGTAAATGTGGCACTCTAATCAGCTGGTAGTTAAAGAAAAATTATTAAAAGCCCATAAATTGCTCTTCTGAAAGCCTGCTGAGTATAGGGGGGTGTTTAAAAAGTAAAAATCCCCAGACCCACTTATGGTAAGGTAGGAGAGACAGGAAGCCGTCCTCAGAAGTGCTACATTGGATGGTTTGGGTATTGAGAGCTGAAGAAATTTAAAAGAAGAGAGATCAATGAAGTATTGATCTGAAGTATTAGAGAAGGTGAGCCTGGAAGAGGCACTTAGATTTCATAAATAACCCCTCCAGTTCTAAGAGCAAGGACTTTGGAGGGTGACACCCTGAGGTTTACGTCCCTGGTCTGCCATTACTGATTGTGTGACCATGGGCAAACTACGTCACCTGTCTAAGCCACGATTCTCTCATCTGAAAAAAGGGGGGTGGTTATAGTAGTAGCCCCCCGGCCGATGAGAAGATTAAATGAAGTGCCTAGGAAGAGCCCTTGTCTGCATGCCCGGAGCATGATGAGGGCTTCATGGGAGCCCCCATTGTTCTTTATGAAAAGTCACGGCAGCAATGAAGCCCAGAATCTTGGCAGTAAGGAATTATAATTCTATCTTGAAATTTTCCAGAGAGGGAGCTTCCTGCCTCATAAGCCGTTTTTGAATGAGGCCAAAAAAGGCAACAAGCGTATCCTGGGATTTTTATGAGATGCCAGGTATGTCTTGAGCCCTTCACTTCATCCTCACAGCCACCCTGTGATGTAAATACTGTTGCCCCATTTTACAGCTGACCAAGGTCACATAGCTGAAGCCGACTTCCCTGTGGCTTCTACCCTTTGCTTCCAAGTCTGGAGAAATACCACAGAAACCCAGACTGTCTTTGAAATATAGGAAGGTGGTCATCTTATCTGTTCTCCTTCTCTTTTCTAAGATAACAGTTCTGGGTCCTTGCCATCACTGTTTTCCAGACCTAAAAAACTCTCTGTTTATTTGCCAGAATTCTTTACTGATGGTCCCTGAATGAAGCTGGGGTATAGTAAGGAATGTCCATTTACTCAAGTTCAGAGGTTCTACAAAAAGGAGTGGCCGTTAAAGGTCCAGGACAGGTTAGAGAAAGGGAGAGATAGAAGACAGCAAACACTTTAAAGGCAAAAAAGATGGCATTCTTCCCTCTCCACTGAGGAGCCACAGACTGTCCCTGAAGGACTGGGGTGTGGGGAGGGGGGTTATCTCCAGTGCCAGCCTCCCCAGGCAGCCCTTCACCTGCATCCGTGGTAAAGCTGCAGGAAGTGGGCTGGGGGTGGGAGAGTCGGAAGGAGCGAGCTTGTCATTTCTCCAGCCTCAGCTCTAGAGATTCTGCCCAGAAAGTATGTCTGGTGCAACTTCATCTTTTTTGTTTTAATGGGGAGTGTGTGCCCTTGAGTGAGCATCATATTTACTCCTATTGAGACCCTGGGCACAAGGAGGGTGGGAGGGCCATGGGAAGAAAACTACTTACATAGGAAATGTTAACAGCCTCTGGGGAGAGCTCGCCCTGGCTGCTGGTTCTCTCTCTCTCTCTCTCTCTCTCTCTCTCTCTCTCTCTCTCTCTCTTTCCCTCGTGTGGTGTCTGGAGATGTGTTTCCAGACTTCATTCTTTTATCACCTTCATGGATTTTGCAATATATAAATGCTACTTCCTCTATCATTTCTGAAATTGACTTTACAGAGACTCATTAACAAAACAAAACACACTTATCCTGTCTTAGACAACAGTGTCTGCAGTTTGACAATCCACTTCTATTTTTGGTAGTAGAAATTAAAATATATGACAATGCAAAAAAAGTAAAATGAAAAACTCTTAAAAGTTATCGTCACAAGAAACAAAAGTTTGTAACTTTTGCAGGACAAAAGTGATCGTTTCGCAGCATATAGGAATATTGAATCATTATGTTGTGTATCTGAAAGTGGTATGCTATATGTCCATTGCACCTCAATACAAAATAAATAAATAAAGATAAAAACAAAATATATGACAAGTCAACGGGAGACTTTCATCTGTGTACCAGCCACGATCATCTTTCCTGCCACCAGGACGCTATCCTGTACTTGGGGAAACAGTTACTGAGTTCCGGAAATGGCCGGCATGTAGCCTTGGACAAATGACTTAAACTCTTCTGAGCTACAGTGTCCTCTTCAGAAAAAAACTTGAGGTAATCAATAAGATGTAAAGTAGAAACAAAATAATATGTGTGAAAATACCTTGTAACGTGCTTGGGATATTCTTTTTCATATGCAATTTCTTTGCTTCTGGGCGGGGGTTGGAGGTTGGGGGTTGGGGGTGGTGTCTGGAATCCTTTCACCCCTGAACTGGAGTAGTGGAAAGAACTTTCCTAAATCTCAAGAGTTCAGAGCAAGGGCTTTGCCCAACACTTCTCCAGATCTCTGCCACCTTGCTTGCTGTGGGACACCGCAAGAGTCACTTCCTCTCTATGCATCTGTTTCCTCATCTTTAAAGTGGACATAAAGTCTCAAGAGCCTGTTGAAATGCAAATGCTCATTCTGGGGCCTGAGACTCTGCATTTTCAACCAGGTTTCAGGTACTACTGCTATTGCTAGTACACAGGCCACACCGGTAATAGCAAGGAGTTATAGTACTTAATGCCCATGGGTGTTGAAAGGCTTAAATTAGAGAATACATCCTAAACACTTAGCCTGGTGTTTACTCAGAGATTTAGCCAATAATAGATGGTGGCTCTGTTGTCAATATTATAGTGATTGATATACATGGGGGGTGGTAGGGCTAGGCGGAGAGGTAACCCGAGGTAGAGCTGAGGATAAAACTTACTTCACCTGTGGGGTTTAGAAAGTGCAGTGTACCAGGAATTAGGAGACCCAGATTCAAGTCCCAGCTTTCTAGCTCATGCCATACCTGCGTGAGTTTGGGCAAATCTCTTGACCTTTCCAAGTCTCAGTTTCTCCCTCTACAAAAAGGGCAGGGAGTTGAATTAGATGGTGTCTAAGGACTTGTTCAGCTTTAAATCAAAACTTGACGCTAGCAATCCCTGCCCCACCCCCAAGCACCAAAAGACACTCAATGGGTTGGAACTTAGCCATAACCTTGGTCATAACCTTGAGCTGCCTCTACTGCAGAGATGGGCCTGCTCTGAGCCTGCCTTGACTGTGGGGGTGATGAATAACTGGGGAGCCCAGCCTGGTGCCCTTGGTGTTCCTGGAGCTGTGGGTGACGTCACCCCCGGAAGCCTCCATTCCTGGGCCTGGTGTGCAGGTCTCCCTGTTATGGCAGGATGATTTGCAGCCTGAACGGGAGCAAGTTTGCGCATGCCCAGAAAAAGGATGTAAAAGGAGGCATTTTTGACATTCCATCCCACTGCTTCACTGCACTGGAAGCAAAGATGATTCACAAGTAAACTCAATGTAAGCATGTATCATACCTGTGAGATTCCAGCCCTTCTGCATGGACTCGAGACCTTGCAAGAAACTTGCCCCTTGGTGGAAGAAATGGGCATCCAGCAACCCGTTTGATCAGAACAGGCCCTAAATGATCAGAACAGGCCCACCAAAATGCATGAGTCCCATGGCTGCCAACATACTGCCAGCGCAGCCCCAGACAATTTATTGCTTGTGGCAACCCCTCACTGTGAGCATACATTTATTGAGCACCTGCTGCATACCTCTGGCTAGGCAAGTTTACTGAATAACTGATCTAATCTTATTGCCTCCCAGTGAAGAGAGCTTACCAAAAATGGGGGCACCCAGGTTCAGAGAGGTTAAGTGACTTGTTCAGGGTCACACAGCAAGACATTCAACAAGTATCACCCCTTGAGCAAAGCCTATTGGTTTGAGCTGACTCCTCCCTTCTCTCTCCTCTGTTATGAACTTGCATCACAGCCCCTGTCCTTCATGGTTATGCTTGATGATCTATGTTTTCCTCTATACCCCTGACCAAGGAACCAGTTCCTAAGGCCTCTGCAGTCATGGCCCCTAGCCTGGCAGACAGCTGGTCCTGGTAAGACATTTTGCCCACTGAATACAAGAAATGGGGACTCCGGTCCTAGCACCATACTGCTTAGCCCTGGGATGAGAGGAAAAGGAAGAGAAGCCCAAGACTTCATCCCTGGCTTCAGGGGATCACTCTCTGGTTGTTATGGACCCGAATTTGAATTATGAAAGGGAAAAAGGGTCCACAAATCAGACTGTGTTTGGGTTATTGATTCAAGGGGCTGGGTCAAATCAGGGGGAGGGGAGAGGGATGGTCAAGGCCCCAATGGTCAGGGCAGGCTGGGGGAAAGTGTAAGAACTGAAATCCAGGGAGGATTTACTCAGGCAGAGAGGAGAAGGGCTCTGTAGCTGAAGCAGACAGGGTAGAAGGAAGAACAGAAGGGGGAGGAAGGAGGCAGCCAGGTGTCTCTCCAGGAAGGAGAAGATTGCCCGGTGGGGGGCAGGGAGGTCCTGGGAATGGCAAGAAGGTCCGGAAGGTCAGGTCTAGGGAAGAACACCTGCTTTGCGCAATCAGGCAGAATGTATATGAAGTCTAAAAATGCTCACTACCCTTTGACTTAGTAATTCCACTTCTGGGAAATGATCTTAAGGAAAATCTCCAAAATCCGGGGGAGGTAAAACTATATTCACAACAGTGTTCATCACAGAGCTATTTATAAGAAGGTAAAAATGGAAGCAGCCAAAACATTTCTCATAAGAGAATGGCAAGGAAATTGGTGTATCCAGAAGCCATTGAATGTGATGTTTTCAAAGGCTGTGAATAACATTCAAAGTCAATTATGTTAAAATGTAAAGGGAAATGGCAGGTTACAAATAATAATAGTCGCATGTATTGAATAGTGTTTCCTAGGCGCTGTGCTTTCGTATTGGCTTTATTAAATCAGTACAAGCCTGAGAGCGTGGAAGTACTTCCATGGAACTAATTTGGAGACTGAGACTCTCCCAGGCGGGGGCTGGAAGAGCTGAGATGCGCGTTCCGGTCGCACTTGTGTGTTCTGACCACCACCTTCTATAAAACTATCACACCATCTGGGTCCCCCAAAAGGTTAGTTACCCCAGGGCTGCCCAGGACAGCTTTGTCTTTGAGAACCTCTGACCCCAGCAGGGAAGTCTATTCATTTTTAGCCAATGGGATGATACCCTGAAGCCACCTTAGCTCAACAACAATGGCAAACAACCAATAAACTAACAACCAATAAACAACACACCCTTTCTCAAGGCAACTCCTGAACTCGGGAGAGTCCAGACCCAACCGGCTGCTGTCCCGGCCTGCACGCTGTGTCTCCCATCTGGCTTCATCCTTAGCTCTGTCTTCCATCACTTCGTCCTGAACCCTGTAAAGAGAACACCAACCTAAAACTTGGCAGAGGGGATGCATCTCCTTAGTGAATTTTAAAGGTCTGGCCCTAAATGTATTATTAGAGAGCAGAAAAACTAAGTGGAACAACAAGTCTGGAACTATTCTTTTGGAAAAGGAGTAAAAGCACTTAACAAGACGGGTGTGGGTTTTTATGTACACGTAGACCTTTTTATATACTTATACACATCCTTTAATAGCAGTTTCTTTTGGGGAGTATGGTGAGCTCTCCCCGTTCACTTTGTTTGACTCTCCGCTAATGAACCCAATTTGGGGGAGAGGCAGTTACTGTAGCGGTTAGGAATGAGGGGGACATTGGGGTCAGACCATCTTGTTTGGCTTCAAACTCAGATACGTGTCTCTGGATCAGATACAGCAGCTCCTGATGCTCATCTGTACAAGTGAGTTGACATTGATAACAAAACTAACCTCACAGGGTTGTTTAGAGGGTTAAACAGGGAGACCTAGGTGCTGAGCACAAGGTCTGGTGTTCAGAAGCACTCAGGTAAAGTCAGCCGGTATTATTACTTTTATACCTTAAAACAACATACATATGCGTAAATCCCTCAAACTGCCCCATGGATCAGAGCTGGGGAAGTCACAGGGTTTGTCCAGTCTCTTGACACAGGAGCCTCTGGGATAGGAAAGAATGAGAACTATGCAACTCATTCACTCATTCAATGAATATTTATTGAGTGCTTGTTGTGTGATAGTCACAGCTCTAAATCCAAGGATACATCAGTGCACAGAGAAGACCAAAGCAGAACATCAAACAAACAAAATCTTATCATCAGAGAGTCTGCATTCTACTGGAGGCAGATAGACACTAAAACACATGAGTAAGACTCGAGGTATGTGGGAGAGTGATAAGTGCCAGCCAGGGAGAACACTTAAACAAGGAAGGATTTTAGGGGATTATTGGCGTGGGTTGCAATTTTAAGTAGGGAGGGTCCTGATAAGCAAATAACATTTGAGTAAAGAAGGCAATAGAGAGCCCTGCTGCTCTGCAGGCCAAGGGCAGAGACCTTAAGGTGAAGGAAGAGCAGCGAGGAAGGCAGCAGGGCAGAGTAGGGTGGTCCAGACTAGGGTGGTTCTCAATGGGCTGGCGGGTGGGAGGGGGGATGCCTCCTTCCCCCAGAAGATATCTGGCAGTGTTTGGAGACATTTTTCTGTTGTTGACAACTAGGAAGAGGATGCTACTAGTGTGTAGTGGGTAGAGAGGCCAGGGAGACTGTTCCACATCCTACAAGGCCTAAGACAACCCTGCTGCCGCCACCACTGCTCAAAGAATTATCCATCCCAAATGTCAGTAGTCCCAAGGTAGAGAAACACTGCACTAGATTTAGGAAGAGTTGGTTGCAGATGTAGATGAAAAAAAGGGTTCTGTGGAAAGTAACCTCAGAGGGTGATCTAATCATAAATTTTTAATTGGGTAGGTCATTATGGGTAGTCATGCCCCAGGCATATTACTCTTTAGCAAAAGGTTTATCTTTGCCTTAAGCAAGCGCTCCCCTAGCTTCGGTGAATCTAGGTCTTTGAAATAAACAGTAACAACCCTCAAGAGAGCACACAATCTTAACTACCCTGTAATCCAATCTGCACATGACCACTCCCAATAGAACACATAATATTAACTATCATTTAATTCCATCCCTGAGTGGCTTCCTCCCACCTTCATGTAATCTTCCTCATGTCCCTTCATTGATTTCAAATGCATAAAAGAAGCTGCAAAACTGTTGTTTTCGGGGGCATTTGAGATCTTGCTCCTGGGCATATGTTGTCAGTGTGGCTCAAATAAACTACAAAAATTCTCTGTAGGTTTGGGCATTTCTTACATGGACACAGATGATGTCAGAGAAACAACAAGCAGTGGAGGGGTGGAGGATGGGCGGTGGGGAGGGAGATCACCAAGATCCTTGCAGGCGTGCAAGGACTGCCCTAGGCCAGACAAGCAGCCCCTGCTCGTAGGTGTAAACGTGACTACCGGGTGGAGCTGGTAGTCCCTCATCTTGGTTCCAGGCACTGGCTCCCTTTGACTTCCTCAGGGTGGCCACACCTCAGGAACTGGAAAGTGGAAGACAAGTAATTCCCAGTCATTAAGTAAGAGTGATCAGCCCGTAAAAACCCCGCATCGCTAAGAAGTTGTTAATCTTGATTGTGTGGGAATGGCTCAGGCTTCCTCAATTACTAGGAACCACGGGAAGTCCTGACTTTAAGGAGGAGGTCAGTCTTTCATTTCACAAGTGGCTACTGAAGGCTGGTTGTACTGACAGGCTGGTCTTTGGATGTAAACCTTGCCTTCTTGGAAATGGTACTTGGAAATGGGGGGAAGAAAGAAAGGTTAGCCCCCAAATTTAGACCTGGAATGTTCCTGCAGCACTGCTGAGTGTGTACTGCTTTCTGAGAACTGAGGTTAGAGGGCTGAATGGGTGCAAGTGTGTGAGCGAAGGGGCTTGGGCTGGGGGGGATACGGTAAACTCACAGACCCAACGCACTATGGTGAGATACATGCAGCTACAGGTGAGGGGTTGGCCATGCACGAGAAGACCTGGCTCAGCCTCAGGATTGAGTGGGACAGCAAAAGTGGTGGTGTTTCGGTTTTGGAAGACAAAGGAACACAGGCGGTGGACTTATGGGCGCTCCAAGCAGAGGGCAGAGTGAGCCGCTGAGCAGCAGTTAGGAGAGCAGCCTCGGAGCCTGCCTGCCTGGGTGCACTGCCCTTCACCTGGTGGTGCAGTTATTCGACCTCGAGCAAAGTGCGGATTCCACAACCCGCTGCAGAGATTCTGATCTAGCAGGTCCAGGCGGGCTACGAGCCTGCTTTTTTTTTTTTTTAAACAAGTATCCTGTGGTTTATTACAAATACCCCACAGAGCGCACCGTGAACAATGCAGGCTCTCAGGGAGAGAAGGCCCTGGTGCTCAGCAGAGTCTCAGTGACTTGTTCAGTGTGAAACCCTAAACTGTCATTCAGGGTTGGACATTGTACTACTGCCCAGTAGGTGCCATGAAGAAGGCTTCAGGACAGCTGGTCAACGAGGAGGACACCCAGCAGGTCTTGCCTCTCCCCAAGGATAGGTACTGAGGCACTCTTACCCTCACCTCAGGCCTGAGGTAGCCCTGCAGGAGGCTCTCTGCAAACATGCACTGACAGACTGACGGATTCTCTAGCCGCCCCGGCTCGCTAGCCCCAGCCCCACACAGAGGCTCCCAATAGACCCATGAGCCCCAGGGAGGGCCAGCTTGGTATGGGGGTCCAGAGGGTGGTGGGCACTTTGGTGTGCCCATGGCTTGAGTCGAATTAGGATTTCACAGCCAAGACCCTTGAGAAGCCAGATGCGGATGAAACCATGGGAACTGTGAGTGAACCACTCTGAGCTTTGGCTGAAGTGGAAGGGCTGAGCGCCGCCCGGTCACTCTTCCAGTATTCGTTCCATAAACATTTAAGCACGCGTCATGTACCACGCGAGGCTAGGGATCCAGTGGTGGAGCAGGTACCTCCACTCCGTGGGCTTATATTCCACAGGGGAATCATATACTAAGCAAATAAAATATACAAATCAATATCAGAGGGTTGTAATGATAGGAAGATCATAAAGGAGAGGAATGGGTTGGAGGACAGGGAGGTTACTTTTTAAATTAAGGGGATCAGAGAAGGCTGCTATGAGGAGGGGGTATCTATCCTCAGCCTGGAAGATGACAGATGAGCCATCCATGTAGAATTCAAGAGAAGCATATTCCAAGTATACGAAGACCCTGAGGCGGAGAAGTGCTTCAAGTGTAGTGCCCAGTGCCCTTTACAGGTGTCCTCAACAAGAGGTTGGTTAGCCTCTGTGTGGGGGCCTCGCCACTCCCATCTCAGGGACTCTATCAGTTATGAAATTATGGCATAGTTATAGCTATGGCTATAATGCTGATGGAGAACCTAATGCCCATAACACCATAACTTTTCCTCATCTGAGCCTCACAGTCGTTCTTCAGGTAGGTACTACTGCTGTGTTTGGGGCATTTTATTGATTGGAACACTGAGACTCAGAGAGTGAAGTTGCTCAGGCCACTTGTATTCCAAATGCAGAACAAAGATTCAAATCCAGTGCAAACTCCTGAGCTCTGGACTCATGATGGTTTCCTGGCATTGCTGATTTGATGTGATTTGGCACCACTTCACCCCACCCTTGACCCCTTCCTACTTCTCTGTAAAGCAGGAACTCTTGGGTCTGGAGGTCCCTGTCTCTCCTTAGGCCACTGAAGTGGCCTTTAGGCCTGCTGTGCCCTGGTCCTCACACTGAGGCTGCATCTCTGACACAGAACTGAGTGTGGGATTGCTGAAGGCTTGGGTCTGGGGCTGGTGAGCCAGATCAGCCTCACCAGAAACCATCCCTCTAGGCAACTCCTCCTAGAAGGAAAAGCTCCTGGCCCAGAGCTGTGCTCTGTTCCCAGCCTGCCTCTAGCCTGCCCCCTCCGTGGCCCCAGACCTCATTGAGTCAGCCCAGGCCTGCGTGGGGGTGTCCTCTGGGCTTCTTGCAATATCCTGTGTCTGCCTTCTGTGTACCTATTTTCCATTCTCAGGGAATCCCTCCCATCAGGGTTTGTTTTTACACTCTGGAGCCAACCAGCCCACAGAACAATTAACGTGGCTTCCCCAGAGGCATCTGGAAGCCATGCAGGACATTACACAGTCTTCTGCCTCCAGGGTCTGGTGGGAGCTTCCCATTCTCCCTCCTCAAATTCTTCTCCTCCTTCAGCCTTCAAGGTTAGGACCTTCTCTTCCAAAGAGCCTCGCTGCTCTCCCCATAACCCTGAGCTTTTATTCCCTTGCTGTCTGATCCCACAGAGTGGATCTCTGTTTTGTTTGTCTGTCCAACATCCTTTCTGCCCTTTCTTCTGGTAACAGCACTGCTTTTCCTCTGGGGAACAGCCCCTCCTCCACTCCTTGAGAACAGATGGGTTCTCCAATCACATAGTACCCTCCGTCCCGATCATTGTGATTGGCTCAGAGATGGGCATGTGGCTCCAACTAGGCCAATTAGAATCCTTGCCTGGGATTTTGTATATGGAACATAGGAAGAAACACCCTTCTCTCTTTCTTTTGGCTTTGTTAACCTGGGGTGATGCAAGCCAAGCTGGCACTATCTGCATCCCTTTCTTCTCCTCCCTTTACCAGATGGAAGGTCCCATCTGTAGTAAGAGAAAGTGAGGCCACACAGAGAGAGAGAGAGGCAGAGTGAGGAAGTGAGTTGTTCATTATTTGAGGATTTAGAGTCCCTGGTGCCAGCCCCACCTCAATTCATGGGCCAGATTTACTTTCTTCCTTATTATTTACTTACTACTTACTTTTGCTTGAGCAAGTCTGAATTTGCTTTCGGTCACTTGCAATTAAGAGTCAAAAAAAGTACAATTACTCATAAGGTTCTTTCTTGTAACATGTCCTACAAAATGCCCTTTCGGGGTGTCTGTGCTTCTGTCTTCTCATACAGATGGCAATCTCCTTCAGAGCAAGAATTACTTCTATGAAAAGGTTTATTAGATATTTTTGATAGAAACAAATATATGCAATGAACAAAATATAATAAGATGAACACTTGTAACCTGCTATGTGGATATATGCAATGAACAAGATATAATAAGATGAACACTTGTAACCTGCTATGTGGATATATGCAATGAACAAAATATAATAAGATGAACACTTGTAACCTGCTATGTGGATATATGCAATGAACAAAATATAATAAGATGAACACTTGTAACCTGCTATGTGGCCCAAGAACCAGAGCATGACTGAGACCACCAACCCTACCTGTGGGCTCCTCCTTTGTCCCATAATCTGTCTGCCCCCAGGGGTAACGACTATCCTAAATTTTATGCTTACTATTCCTTTGCTCTAAAAAAAAATTAAGATACATTTGTATGGTTGACTTAGAAAATGTTGTTTAGTTTTGCTTATTTTTAAGCTTTAGAAAAAATGGGATAGCATATGTTTCCTTTGACACTCACTTTTTAACGCATCGTTTGTTTCTGAGTCATCGTGTTACATCGCTTGCAACTATAGTTCATTCATTTGCATTGCTGCATCATGTTTATTGCACTGTGAGAATAGACCACACTTCACAGTTAATTCCTTCTCCTGGTAATGGACAGCTGGGTTTTTCATTGCTATTATGAACAATGCTTCTTGGAACATTCCTGTACACATCTTTCACACAAGTACAAGAGTTTCCAGAGTGTATACCTAGGAGAGGAGTTAATTCTTGCCTGTTGGTGTGTGCAGGTTCAACTCTACAAGCTGGAGCCAAATTCTTTTCCAAAGCAATTGTGCCTGCACGTACTCCCCACCACCTTATGTAAGAACCACCACTGCCGACATCCCACTGCCAACTGTGCCCTACTTCTGAGCCCCCCACAGTGCCTAGCACAGTGTCTGATGTACCACAGGCTCAAAAATGGCTTATTTACTGACTACCTGAGATAGTGACATGGTTGGGCAGGTGGTGTGGAAGAAGAGCTAACAGAAACTCAGAGGAGTAGAGACCATCTTCACCCAGAAAGACGAGCAACTGGAAAGCCCAGTATCTCAGATGGTCAGTGCTGGCCACAGACTGCACCTGGGCTTCTCTGGGCTGATACCCTGGGACCCCTTTGGAGGCCTTTGTGATTGCCTGATTCTGACTTCAATGCTCAGCAAGTCCCTTCCTTATCAACTCAAGCTTCCAGTCTGAGTCTGCTTTGGGGGCCTCATGCCTGGCCCTGCCCGCCTTGCAGCCTTCCATAGCGGGCTTTTCAGATTGTTCTTCGGCTTGCGCCACGAGCCTGGGAGGGAGGCTTTGAGCGCCCTCTCTTTGGGGAATCCTGTCTATCGACAAGACCCATTCAACCCCAGGTGGGCCCTAATGTCAGCTTCAAAACTGTCAGGTTTCCCTGCCTGCCTAACTCAAACAATTTTTCTTAAAAAAAAATCCTTTTTTGACAGGTAAGTCTTAGTAACGTGGTAGGACTTTCTCAGCATGTTCAGCCACACCTGAAAATCACAATCTTCTCATACACACACACACACACACACACACACACACACCCTCTCAAAAAGCACATTCCTCACTTCAAGTCCAAGGCCTACAAGAAGAGTTTTCTGTCGAAGGTCAGCGCTCTGATTGCAGTTCTTTATTTAGAACATTGTTTTTGCTGAAGCCGATTCCATTACCTTTGAGTTCACGGAAGTGGAGTCCATTAGAAGAATCAAGAGGCTCCCAAACAGGCTTAGAGACTGATGCTAAACTTAGGTTCCTTTGGCTACTGTGGTTTATTGACAGGGGTCTCTCTCTCCCCAGCTCCCAATTTTAACGGAACCTACATTTTCCTGCTTTGCAGCCACCAACCCAATGATGGTGGGAAGAAAGTCCCAGAGGTCAACAACCACTCTTGTTTCTGCTCCTACATTTGCTACTCCTCCAGCAAGGGACCTACTTCCCATGGCTCTAATATGGCTCATCGACACCCATATCCCGGCCTCAGGCTCTGGCAGAAGAGGCAGCACCGTGTCCCTGGTCCTGGGGGAGTAAGTTTACAGACCTGACCATTGAGTGGTCTCCGGGCTTCTGACCTGTGTGCTCCTGTCCCCCACCTTGATTGCCAGAGTCTGAGTATCTGTGGAGGTCAGCACTCCTGGGCCCCCAGCCTTGCCTATCCTATCCCTGACCGTGGTTTTGCAGTAGTGCTGGGACACTGGCGTTGTCCTGGGCGGGTGACTTGATCTCTCCGATCTGCAGACTCAGGGTGAGAACATTCACTACACCAACAAAAGTGAGCATACACTTAGCATCTGCAAATTGTCAGGTGTCATGAGAACGGCAAAATGAAACATTTGGTAAATACTGTGACTTAACACATGAAGGGGATGCTGTCAAGGTCAGCTGGGAGTGGGAGCAGGAAGTGAATCGGTTCCAACTGCTCGGAACAGCAATTTGTCAATATTTATCCAAACGGAAAAAAAATGTAATTATGCTTACAGCTAGAAATCCTCTTCTAGAAATGTATCCAACAGAAACGTGAAAGCCCTACATATGAAAGTGTTTGTCGTGACACTGTAGTAGCCAAAACTTGGAAATCATTTAGATACCTATTTTCCTATATGATATAGCCATGCAATGCCATACCTTACAGCCACTAAAAAAGAATGAAATAGTGATTCATGGACTGATATAAAGTGATCTTCAAAAAATATTGTTTGGTGAAAAAAGGTACAAAAGAGCAATGTTTGCTATCTCCATATTTAAAAATAGGATATGCAATATATATTATATGTATATGCTGAGATTTCTGGAAACATTAAAAATAAACAGATAACAGAATATTTTCTAGGAATGAGGACAGGGTGGAAGAAAAGTTCTTTTGCTGTGTGTTCTTACACACTGAACTTTTTCCTGATGTGTATGTACATGTTCAACAAAATTTTGAAATATAAAAATAAATTTAAGCTGTTTTTATTCTAATTACTTCCATATTTTTTATTTCTGGAACACTCAAGTGTCACAGATAGTGGCTCTGACAATGACCTTTTGATGATGGGAAGATGCCATACACATTGAGGAACCGAAAGTAGGGTGTGGGATCCTCAGGGTTGGCCCCTGCCTCCTCCCACCCCAGGGGCTGCCTGCCTGCTATGACCTTGGGCCCAGGAAAGGCAGCGCCCCCAGCTCCCTGTCACTGCCACCCAGCTGCCTGACCCTGGCCACATATCTAGCCAGCAGTACCCCTTTCTTCTTTAGCCCCCAACTCTGCGCTGAGTGTCACCTGGTGCATGCCAGGCCCAGTACTCAGGACATGTTTGCATCGAGGTATCTGCCTTCCACTTTCCTCCATCCCCACGGCTGGCACTGTGGTCCAGGCCACTAAAGTTTTCTCACAGCTGCTTGTGCTCCTCCAATCTATTCTTCTCACAGCTGCCTGAGTGATTTTTCTAAGCAACAAGTTTTAAGGGTCATTGCCCTGCTTAAAAACCTTCCTACGGCTTCCTGTTGCTATCAGAATAAAATCCAAACTTGTTTCCATGGTTACAAGGCCAAGCATGATCTGGCCTTGCCTCCTCTCCTCCTTGCCTCCCTCACTGCTCCTCACTCTCCCTGCTCCAGCCACAATGGCCTACTTCTTGTACCTTGAAGAGCCCAAGCACATTTCTGCCCCAGGGCCTTTGCACTTGCTCTTCCCTCTAGCTGAACATCTCTTCCCCCAGCTCTTCACATACCTGTGTCTCATCATTCAGTTCTGGGCTCACGGTTACCTTTCAGAGGTCTCCCTGATTAATCTAGGTAAAAAGAATGCTCTCTCCTAAATCCACCCACAATTCCATCCCACACCCACGTTTATTTTCTCCAGAGTATTTATCAGTCTCAGCATTGACTTTTTTGACTTATCTGGGGTCGGATCTTTCACCATAAAACATTAGTGTTATTCCCCGTCCCTATGTGCCAGGAGCACAGTGTGTGCACCATGGGGGTTTACTAACTGGACAGTGTAGTGCCCGTTATGGAATCCCTGCTGCTTCCTTGCTGGGTGGCCTCGGGACAATCACAATTTTGGCAGCCGTGAAACGGGGCAGGCTGGGAGTCCCCGGGGAGGAACTGGAGAGGCACTCAGTGAGTGGGGCTTTTCTTTCTCTCCTATGTGTCTTTTACTCTAAAGAAGTGCAGGAACACACACTCGGATTTCCCAGCTAGGGCCACCTGCTGCCCACCTTCTTGTTCTGGGAGGCAACACATGTGCCTGGGAGACTCCACAGAGGATCAGCCCGGAAAATGTCCCAATGCCAAGGGGCGGGGCACCTCTGGGGACACTGACCAGTCTTTTGAGAAAGAGTGTGGGGAGAGTGGGATACGAGAACATGGACTTAAAGGAGGCAGTGCAGGCGAACCATCAGACAGTGTGCAGCACTCAGCGTGTCAACACAGAGAGTGCTAAATGAATAATGAACGTGACCAGTAAGTATTACTACTACTAGACTGTGTACACTTCCAGGAAGAAAGGAACCAAATAGACCATCTTAAATTGTGCATTTGCATAATTCTCCATCTCACTCAACCTTCACACTAGCCCTTTGGAAGAGGTACTCTTGGTATCCCCGCCCTTGGTGTTGAGGAAAATGAGGCTCAAGTCCACAGGTAGCGGCAGAGCCAGTGTCAAACACATTCGGGCTCTTCCTGCTGCAATCTTGCGGTTTCTATGAGCTTCCCAGCATTGGTTCCTTTGGCGAGGTCTGATCTCTTTCTTTGTGGTACCAGCAGAAACAACCACAACAAAATGCAGGGAGACCGTGGGCTTGTTTTGGGGAGATAACAGGGCTGTGAAGGAGAAGTGCATCCCTGCCTGGCTCTGCTGGAGAATCCTGACAGACCCCAGGGGGGCGCTGGGTAAGGGAGGAAATGGGGCCACATCCTGGGGGCCTCCTTTCCTCTTTGAGGCCAGGTGACTCCATGCAGCTTACGAGAGGCCTGGGAGGAGGCTGGATCTTCTGGAAGGGGGCTTAGCAGGAGTGAGCAGAGACACTGGCTCAAAGCAGGCTCCCTCAAGCAGAAAACTCAGGCCTTTCTGGGGTGGGATCCTCCAGCCCTGTCCTCGTCTCTGGGCCAGGCCTCAAATCCAATCTTCCAGCTGGGAGACAGGCCCAACCTGCAGGCTCTCCCTCCAGAGCCACGTTCCAGGGGCCAAGCCCCCTGGAGTTAAAGCAACACCTGTGAAGAGTGCCTGACTCAGAACCACACCTGGGGAGCCACCAGCCCAGGATTTACAGGGTAAGGACCAGCCCCTTGTCCTGCCACCAGTGAAGGTGACTTTCTCCACCTTTACTCACTCTTTTCCCTAGAATGGCACCGACAGTCTTACCGTGATTGCTTTCTTTGGGATAAGCACTTGGGGTCAATCCTTTTGCTCCAGTCCAGGAGAATGCCACGAAATCTGTAGCACCTTCCTGAAAATGTATCTGTTGAAGGGCGGGGGTAGGTGTGGGGAAGGGGGGGATGAACATGCTAGGGGGGTCGTGCAGGGGTTGGGCCTGGCCCAGGAAGAGGTAAGGGTGGAACACACTAGGGGAAACAGGTCTCAATTTAGCCGGGTCGGGGCCTAGAGAACAGGTGGTAGAGTCTGGAGGGAAACGGGGAACTGAATTATCAGGTGCCTTTTAATGAGACCATTACATTTTAGCCAACACCTCTGCTGGAGAGTCAGTCTCCTTTAAAAAGCAGATGAAGGCAGTGCTGTCAGGGTTTTGTGCTCCAGGAAGGCCACCTGGGGTCTGCAGGTGTCTTCTCTCCCCACCTTACTCCTAGCTCAGGCCCCCATTCCCAGCATCTCCCTCCCGACCAAGGTTCCGGAGCTGCCACCCACAGAGGAGCCTCAGGGCTGGGTGCTGAGTCATGAGGCCCTGGTGCCTGCCAGGGGGGTGAGGGTGGCAGATGGCTTTATGTGGGTGTGAGTGAGCGGGGAGGGCCAGTGAGAAGGGGCAGTAACCCTGCGCCCAGTAGGGAGGAATTCAAGAGAGCCTCCTGGGAGATGGGCTGAGTTCTACAAGCCCAACTCTTCCTTTCCGGTGTCTTCCCTCCCATTTTCCAAGAATGCCATTGCTCCTAGGGCAGCCAGCGGGTAGGTCGTGGTGGAAAGTAACTCTGGGGGCCTGAGACCTAAGGCCCAGGGCTTCTGCTCAGCCCACGTGGCTTGGCTGGCCTGGCCGTGGGTGGCAGAGCCTGGCTGTGTTTATCCAGGCCGGGTGCTTCCGGAGCAGATGGGCGCCTGTCAGTGCTACCAGCCAGGAACTGGGCTGACGTCCTCTCATTGCCAAGTGGCAGGTGACTCGGGGGCCTGGAAGGGAACATGTGTTTGATTTGGCTGTTTATAGGAGAAATCTGTCCAGGCTAAGAACTGCCTGCACACCTGAGTGAGCACAAGCCCAGCTGGTGTGGGCCACAGTGCCGACTGACCCAAAGAGCCCCGGTCACTTCAGTTACCGAGGGCTGGGGACTCTCTGGGGACTTCAGGGTCTCCCTGGAAGCCCTCGCGGAGCTCCACTTTTTGCCACCCCTATCTTGGTGTATTCATGCCCTGAGGCTACCGCAACAGACTGCCTTGAACAGGGAGGCTTAAACAACAGAAAGGGATTCGCAGTTCTGGGGGCTAGAATCTCCTAAATCCCTTCTAGCTTCTGGTGTTTGCCAGCAATCCTGCAGGATCCTTGCCTGCAGACGCATCACTCTAGTCCCTGTCTCCATCGTCCCATGGCATTCTCCCCTCTGTGACCTCTGTGTCTGTTCTCTTTTCTTGTATGAGGACACCAGTCCTGTTGAACGAAAGGTCCAACCTAGTCCAGTAAGACCTCTTCTTAACTCCGTCTGCAACAGTGCTATTTGCTGACAAAGTCACAGTCTGAGGTTCCGGGAAAGACTTGGATTTTGTGGGGACACTATTCAATCCAGTACACTTGGGTTGCTCGCCCACCTCACTTGTCGTCTCGTCTTTAACTTTTCCTCCCTTTCGCTCGGCCACTTAGAGAATAGACACCCTGTACCTGGGTCCAAGCTTGCAAGGAGGGCCAGGCGCTGTTTTCCCAAGAGCCCACTGGCTCCCTAGCCTGTGACTGTGAATTGGAAAGTGCTCTAGAAAGGCAGGGCTTACTTTTACTAATGTGCTTTTTTCCATTAAGAGGCAATCAACATAAAGCTGTGGTTTTAATCCTTTTGGGGGTTTTGGAGACCTTTGGGAATCTGAGGGAAAGCTTTGGACGCCCACTCCGGATAACTGTATGTACAAACACACACACCACTTTCAGTGGTGACACAACCTTGCAGTGCCCATCTGTCCCTTCCTGGGGCTAAGGAATGTCTGCCTGGAGCCAAAGGAGGCCCCAGCTCCTCGGCACCCTAGTACCTGGGAGTTCCTCCAATCACACCATTCATTGTTAGTACATATATCGTGTGCGTGTGTGTGTGTGTGTGTGTGTACTTTGCGTGCTTGGTGTAAAGTAGGCAGGGTGGATATGGAGGGGCCAAGAAAAGGGGGTTGCTCCAATGTGATGTGAGAATATTTTTTTCCTCTTGTCCCAGTTGTTATCACTCTCAGGACAGTGCCGAGAGGAGGCCCAGAGCCTGTAGTGTGTTATTAAATGAGAGGGGTGGGGAGTCGAAGCACAACAAACCCACCCTTACCCTGTTTATGTGGCGCAAACAAATGTACAGAATGCTCTGGAATGATAAACCGCAGCCAGCTAACAGTACTGCTTCCGGGCAGGGGTCTAGCCCTGGGGATATCAAGGGAAGACTTTTCCATGTTGCACCCTCGGTTTTGGTTTAACTTTTTCCAGTGACAATGTGTTTAGAGATTAATTGTGTATTAAGTACATTGAAAGCTTTCGAAAGAAAGGCTCTTGATATTCTGGGGGTTTCAGATCCCTTTGGAAAGCTCTTGGGCACCGTAGACCTTCCGAGTGCACCAGCCATCCAAGATACCAGCCTCAAGATACCAGGAGTCTGGTGGAGGCCAGCCTCCTGGCCCTGCAGCGGACCCAGGGCCTTCCTGCAGAGAAACTCACCTGCTGTTGCCAGCCAGGCCACCAGGAGGTCCTTTTCCTTTCTCCCCACTTCACACCCAGCCATCCAAGAAATCCCAGCTTCAGTGTTCTCTGGGACTGTGGTTCTCAACCTGGTGGCATCGGAACCACCTGGGAGGCATGTGAAAGCAGATTGCTGGATCACCCCAGGCCTGGGGTGGGGCCTGAAACCTACTTTTCTAACAAGGGGCCTCTTACTGTATTTGGGGGGCCACTCTTCTCAGTGAAGGGCATTGATCGTGCCTCTCTGGGCTCACCTGGAATCCAGGGAAGGTCTCCAGCAGGGAACAAAGGCCTATCCCCTCCTGTGTCCCAGGAATCACTCAGCGACAGGAAGAAGGGGAAAACCTCCTAGGGGGTAAGTCTAAGAGATGCTTTGAATTGGAACACTGTGAATGTCTCAGCTGGAAGGGACCTGGGGAATATCTTGCCCCACCCCGGAGACTACAGGGTCAAGGCCAGTGGGCGGCATCTTCCAAGTCCCCCACCAGTTCTCAGGACACAGCTCTCCTCCAATGTGTGGGATTAGCCTGTGCCCCTCCTCAGCACTGTGACAGAAGGTGAGGGCAGGAAGGTGGGAGGTGGGAGGTCTCTGCAGTCTCTCAGCTTCCCACTTACTCCCTTCCGGGCTTTGTAGTTCTCTGGCATTAAGTAAGAGAGAGAGTCTCACCTCACCCTCAACCTCAAGGCACGTGATTGAACAAATGGGTTGTCCGTGGCACCAGGACCAGCGGCTGGCAGGGAGTTTGTGGCCGGTACTAGTGCACGGAAGGAAGAAAGGAGGAAGCTTAGCCCCACCCACAGCGCTGGAAGCCCCGCCCACGGAGCTGGCTGCGGTTGCGAGGGAGGGAAAGGTCTTCTGTGTACTTTTCCACTGGCTAACCTTTCCCCATCTCCCCTTCAGCAAGTCCCAGTTCTCACTGCCCAGAGGGACTGGCTGTGGGATTTGTTTGTTTCCCCTGCAGTGAATGTGTGCCCCGGGGGTATTTTCATCTTAAGGGAGGACTCCTGGCCCAGTGCACTAAACCCTAAGGAGGGAATGTGGGGCCCTCAGGGCCAGCAAAGTTGTGCAAGGTAGGGACTCAGGAGCAGTGGGTTCCAGTCGTTGCTGCACCCCAACTCACATCAGATCAACCTTCCCGAATCTCTCTTTAGCCCTCGGTGGCTGTAACAGAGATGCAGGTTCCCTGGGGGCTCGCTTTGGAGGAAGTACCCTGGATGCTACCCACCCAGGTGGCCTGCTGGGTGTGCGGTGCTTCTGGGTGTGAGCCTAGCTGCTGTTTAAAGCATCTTTGCCTGCCACACTGTCCCAGGAGTGAGAAACAGGGTCAAAGGTGCTCAATTCTTCTAGCAGTTTCTGAGATAAGAGCTCCTACCCAATTGAGGGTGCAGCAGCCTTGGCTACCTGCCAGCCAGTGACAAGTTGGCCTGAGAAAGCGCATAAAGAACACCCCTTGGGAAATTCAGTAAGGGTTTAGCCTGAAACTCCCATGTCCATCAATTCCTTTCACCTGCTGAGGGGCAGGTGGGGGTGGGCAGTGACCTGTGGACAGGTGGAAGGGCAGAGATGCCTGGAGTGGCTGGCTGCAGATTCTCTGCCAACCTTTTGAGGCCCAACTACCAACAGCCACGAGTGACTGCTTAGGAAACAAATCCAATTGCCCCTTGTGGGTTCTCTTCCTTTACCTCTGGAGAAGTCAGCACCCCGACTAGTCTGTTTCATTCCTCGGTCACCGAGCACTCTGTGCTCGGCGCCGTGCCGGGCTCTGGGGTGCAAGGGGCCTGGACCCCACACCAGGAGTGCCCAATGTCACGGAGAGAGAGACGTGGTGACAGGCTGTGAGAGCAGCGTTTGGGGAATGCTAGGAGGGAAGCGGCCCCTTTGGGAACTCCTCCTTCCACACTGACACGGAGCACTCTATCTCTGTTCTCCCATTTGACTTAAATACCATCTCACGTCTGTTGAGCTCTGGCGCTCAGAGAAGGGCTTCCCGAGCATTCCCCCTCCTCCCTGCCCCCTCCCCCCACCACAGCACATTTCACAGAAAAAGACACCGGGGGAGAGAGTAGCTCAGGAGCTCGCCCCAGACCACACACACCTTCCACTCCTCCATGGCCCTTCCTTGCTCACCCTTATTCACATCGCAGTAACATTCTTGCTCCCCGAGCTGTGGCCTGCATTCCCTTTGCCCTCTCTTTCTGATCCCTCGCTTCCTTCATGACCTCATGTCCTCCCCCGCACTGAGCTGCCACCTCTGGCTCCGGCGCCTTCCAGACTTGCACCCACACATCTCTTCCCGCCTCGGGGCATGTCCTTCTGCGCACCCTGCCAGCACCTCAGCCCCACTGTGCCCAAGCCCACCATCTCTGCCAGACCTCTCTCTGACTTTTAACGGGGCCCCCTGCTCCTGGTCACTGGGGTCCCAAAGCATCTCTCATCTGCCTCCGTCTGACACACAGTGCCCTGCAGCATGGCAGAGGCAGATGGGGAAGTGACAACCTACTTAGGACTCTTTTGGTTGCAAGTGATAGAAAATTCCTATTCAGACTATCTTGGTCAATAGCAGATGGTTTTTGAGTAGCGCTGGTCTCAGACACAGCTGAGTCCAGTGGTTCAGATGGCTCCGTCAGATCTTGTGCTTCAGCTCAGCATCTGCCCCATATTGCCTCCACACTTAGGTCCCAGAGGGTGGCAAGGTGGCCATCAGGGGGCATAGGTAGGCCTACACCCGCTCGGCATCAGCAGAAGAGAGAGTGCCTCTTGCTCTGCTAACTCCTACACACGTTCTGGGATTCGTCGTCGGCCCCAACCGGAGTTGTGTGCTGGGCTAGGAAGACGCAGCACTGTCATTGGCCAGGCTGGGCCCTTGGCTCCACCAGAATGGAACAGACAGAGCAGGGTTGCTAGTGAAGGCTTTAAGATTACGCAGAGGCTCCATATTCAAGGAGTGCTGGGGAAGGCAAGAAGGGGCCCAATTTGTTCTGAGGATTTTGGTGGCCGTTACTAGGTAAGATTCCTGCCCAGACGCTCTAAGAGTTGAGCCTTAGAATGTATGGTTAAGACAGAGCTGACTGAGCCTTGCTTCCACTACGCACTGTGTTAGTCAGGATCGGCTAAGAGAGGTGTGGGATACGCAATCCCCCAAATACCTGAGGTTAACACAATAAAACTTTGTTTTTTCCCATGCTACATGTTCCACGTGGGACCGTGAGGGACTCCGCTCCACACCAGACACGTAGGGATCCAGGCGGTTGGAAGTGCCATCACCTTGTAGCTGCACCACCTGCACCTCTTCACACTTTTCATGTCAGGGGGGAGGAGACACTGCAGAATTGTGCCCGGCCTTTTCATTGCCGCCATCTGGAAGTCACAGACATCCCTTCACTCACATTTCATTGGCTGGAACTAATCACAGCCTCTCAGTAAGAAGGTGGGAAACAAAGAGAGGCACACCCACTCACTGGCTCTGTGTCTATGGGTAAGTTACTTAACCTCTCTGTGTCAGCTTTCCCATCTGTTGACTGAGGATTATGATTTGTTCCTTTCTTTCAGAGACGGTGTCAGGATTAAATCAGTTTCTACATGCAAGTGTCTCGGAAAAGTTCCTGACACCTAGAAATCAGGTTAAGGGCTAATAGATAAGGTTGTTAGGGTTAATGGGGGTTAAACAGTACCAACACCTCCTCTCTGTAGAGCCTGCCATACAAATGACCCACTCCCGCAAGGAGAAGGAGAGCAAACATCGGTCCATACTGCTCTGGTTTAGGAGAAGAACCTAGAACCGAGTACTTTTTGGTATGTGGCTCAGTATCTTCGAACCTCACATTCATCTCCCATTAATACAGATTCCTGCTTACCTTTTGGGGCTCATTTGAGAGTCCAGTAAGAAAATGGTTTGCTGAGAAAGTTATGCCTCAATGCAACATTTTGCCTACTGCGATGGTGAACATGACCTACGCATTTTAAAGATTTGCGTCAGGGTTGAAACTGAAAAGGGGGTTTTACAGCTTATCCCACTTCAGTGGGAAACTCTAGGGACCAAGACCACCCTTATCCCTGGTCCCTGTGTCCTGACCCTGCCAGATCTTTCCACATCGTCTCTTTGGTGTCTTGCCAAAGGCATTCATTTGGGGGACGTTCTGTATTGCAGCCACCTGTGGGCACAGACGGCCTTTTCTAGCCACGGAGTGGGAAGAGGCACAGGCCCCCGCGTCATTCCATGGGTCCACAAGAAAGGAGATCCACTCACTTGGCCGACATTCATTCTTTAATAGTTGCTAGTGGCCTATTATATGCCAGGCCTGTGGCAAGTTGCTGGAATTCAGAGGTGAACGAGCAAGAGTTAGTTCTAAGTGGGGTGATGGGGGTAACAGACAACAAATAAGGAAAGAAGTAAATACCCTTGGGAACTGACAAGGATGGCGAAGAAAAATGAAACGGGAAATGGCAAGAGCAAGAGTGTTATGGCAACATCGGGCAGGGTAAGGGAAGGCCTCCAAGAGGAGCTGACTTGAGCTGTGCTGAGAAAGACAGGAAGAATCGGCCCTGCAGAGCGTTCCAGGCACAAGCGCCCCAGGACGGGAATGAGGCGGTCAGGGTACCAGGAGCCATGTGAGTAGGGGCGATGGGGAGCTCATGAAATGGCAGAGGCAGGCAGGGGCTAGTCCTTAGAACCTCCCCCTCTCCTCTTACAGGGCCTGATGAGTCTGTGCGTGTTCACCTCCTCCAGGAAGCCCAAGCCCTCCGCGGCCTCACTGATCCAGTCTCACCAGTTTCCCTGGCTCTCTGTGGCAACAGGCAAGTATGGGAGATTGGTGAGAATTGCAACATGCTTTCTCTCTGACCTGGAGGAACAGGGAAGATAGAATTTATACGAACCCTATGAGAGGGTTGGTGATACAGCTGGACAAGTACCAGGTGAGGGCTGAGGGCAAGTATTGGGAGGTGTGGATGCCCACTGAGGCTGGAAGTGGCAGGGAATCGGGCTAGAACTTGGCCTTGACAGGAAGAAGAACTAGATAGAGGGGGTGGGAATGACATTCCACGTAGGTGGAACATGGAGCCATGGCGTCATTGTGGGAGGAAGGGATCAGAGGATAGTCATGCTCAAGTCACTTGGTCTAGGCCCGGGGGTTGGAGGGGAAAGTTGGAAAAGCAAAGAGGTTACCAGTTCGTGCAGAGGCAGCCAGGAGGGAAGCCTGAACATTCCAGGCAGAAATGCCCAAAGACAGGCATGAGGACTCCGGAGCGAGATGGGTTGGGTTCAGATCTGGGTTCCATCATTTACTAACGATGTGACGATGAAGTTGCTTTACCTCTCTGTGCCTCTGTTCCCCATTCTATAAAACAGCGACAATAACTGTAACAACCTCATTCTACGTGGCTTAAATGAGTTCATGTCTGCAAAGTACTTAGATTAAATAGTACCTGGTCCAGAGCGAGTGTGATGTAGGTGTTGGTAAGTCAAATGCATGCTGATGAGCAAGTGAGACCCCACCCTGAAGGTGTTAGGAAGCTTTCAGATGTTTTTTAGGCAGGACCGTGCATGGATTTGATGGTGCTCTAGCCTGCATAGGCTGGATTAGGGGTAAAAAGCCTGGAGGCAGGAAGGCAAGTTAGGATCTACTGTAACGTCCAGACATGAGATGATGGGCGCCTGGTGAGGGGGTTACCAGTGAGATTGGAGGGGATGGAAAGATGGGCCTGGCGGGGGAAGTGCTCATCTGGTGCTGAGAAACTGGATTTGGGGAGTGAGGTGCAGGCTGAGGCCACAGGCCTGGGTGAGGGAGTGAATGTGGGTCTATGGTCAGAGATGGAAGGCGGATCGGGTTCGGGGGAAGATGGTACACTCACATAGACACGTGTTGCCTCTGAAGCAGTGGCACGTCCACGGCGTTCTGAGTGCTTTCTCATCTCCTGATCCGAGGAAAGGAATCCATGGGGTTGGATTCTGGCTCCTAGAGAGAGGTGGGAACAAGGGTTGAAACTCAGGCCTCCACACACCTGCAGGTGTTGGGAGGAGCGTGGGCAGACTGGGACAGGGCAGTCGATATTGAATGAGGCCGAGCCCACACATCCTCTGTGTACTGTATTCGAAGGACAATCAGGAAGGGAAGACCCTGCCAGACACTAGACAGTGATAGGGCTGAGTCCCACCCTTTATGGGGGAGGGGAGCTTATAGCCTTGCAACTCAGCCCAACGCTGACTATACTTACCCTGTGTCCCTACCTGGACCAGGGGCATAGCTGGGGTCCAGGGGTAGTGGTTGGGATCAATACCATCTTATTGGCTTCCATTAACAAGTATCGACTGGGCACCTGCATCGGGACCCAGTGAGCACAGCAATTATCCATTAACCAATGGGTTTGGGGAGCATATACTGCAGTTCAAGGCTCCATTTAAGGTGCGGGGCTCAAAGTAAAATAAAATGTTTGGTTCCAGAAACCACATTAGCCTAGGTTTTTGTTTTTCCACTTTTAATTATTAATGACAACATCTTCAATATTGATGTCAGAGAACTGACTGCTTCCTGCTTTCAGTCATGAAAATCTTGGTTCAGCCTGGCTTTTATATATAAATATTCCCTCCAATCTTCTGTCCAGAGAGTTCTTAATTATAGGAGTAAATGTATTTCTGAAATTTTGGGAGGTCTTGCTCAGTTTTCATCAGCTTCTCAAAGTTTTTTTTTTTTAGAGAAACATATTTATTTATTTTTATTTCAGAAAATAATCGAAAAGAAAATGAAACATAAGCCATATTTCTTTCACTCAGATGACCCCTTGTTTCTGGTATTTTATTTATTTTTAAAAAATGTATTTATTTATTTGTAAGTCACTTATGTTCTTTATGGACCAATTTGACCTGGAGCCCTGGACTTTTTTGTTGGTTTGGGGGTTTTTTGGTTGTTGTTCTTGCTCTGTTTTCATTTTATCCCCCACCCCTCTCACATCTGGCAACTGCCACCCCGCTCTCTGTTCCTGTGAGCCTGTTTCCTTTTCGATTCCGTATCTTGTAAGAGCGATAACACAGTATTTGTCTTTCTCAACTTATTTCACTTAGCATAATGCTTGAGGGCATTACGTTTTTGCTTTTTGAATTAATATGGAAAGTGGTTCAAATGCTATAGAAAGAGAAGCAAAATCCTCTCAGTTCTCCCTCCCCCATTCCGGTTTTTCTTGCTAAAGGTTTGAGCTATTAATGCTTCCTTATAAATCCCTCCAGAAAATATTTAATGCATTTACCAGCATTATAAATGCATCGTGCACATCCTATTCTTAGAAGGTCCTCCCCTAAGTTAACAATGGTTGCTCTTTGACTTTTGATAATTCATTTTTATGTTTAAAATTTTTTTTTGCCTGTCCTATCTGCATTTTAAAAAGTAATAGAGAAACCAGGTTTCTAATGCTCTTCTGCCTTCAGCAAGTTACTTTACCGTTCTGAGCCTGTTTCCTCATCACTAAAATGAAGGTTCTCGTGGGACTTCAATGTCGGCGAGACTGCAGAAGGGCCTGGGTGGCTGGTAGGTGTTCCGCAAATGTTCCAGCTTTCCCTGGGTCCCTTTGGGAAGGAGACGGGGCTGCCAGCTCTAAATGAATGCTACAGGAGGGCCTGTCAGCAGTTGCCCCTCAGAATGACCTGTCACTTCGTTTCCCAGCTGCAGGAAGAAAACCGTGGGAGTCTCCTGACAGGAGATGACAGGGTCACATGAATTCCTCACCCTTAGTGTCGGCTCCCACCCCAGGTGCCCAATCGATCTGGATTCTGGGAGGCTGGTCCCATCTGTCCTTGGCTAGGAAGGAATTCCTGCCAACGGCTGAGCCAGGCCTCTGATATATAACCCCTGTCACCCGCCCCCTGTTTCTTCTCTGATCTCAGGTTGTAAGACCTCTGTGACCCCGGCATCAGGGGGCAAACGGCTCACAGGGAAGGTCTCGGCATCCTCCAGGGTCCGGAGGCAATGTGGCTATTGTCAGCAAAGCTGCCTCCATTCCAGCCCCAGGAAGTCAGGAGGAGAGGCAAGATTCCAGCCCATGGAGGGAGGGCCATGGTGATGGCAGATGAGGGTCGAGTGTGGATGAAGGCCATTTGTTCCATGCTGGGCAGCGTCAGCCACAGTACCGGGTCCTTTTCAGGTGTTCTGGCTTGGCCATCTGAACTACACTCCCATTTCACAGATGAGGACAGTGAGGCTCAGAGAGCTGAGCCAACTTGCTATTCATGAGTAGGTGACAGAGTCAGGACTGGAATCTGACCACACTGTCCAGAGCCTATGTTCTGCCCTGTGCCAAGCATGAGTGAGTATGAGGGAGGGGACCAAACAGGGTCCCCAAAACTCAAGACTACAAGGTGGCTGCTAATTCACAGGCATGGTCACACTTCTCTTGGGTCCACTTTTATTAGTCCTGCTCTCTCTGTATCCTCAGTGTCTAGAATAGCACTGGGCATGTAGTAGGTTCTCAGGAAATCTCTGCGGAATGAAGAAAAGAATGAACAAAGAAGACTGATCAGCTTACTCAGATGGGCCCACCCGCTACTCAGAGGCTGAAGTTCCCTAACTTGTCTCAGAGCCCTGAGACAAATGGTGTGAGCTTAATACTGAGCCACTGGCAAGAGTCTGGCTAGGAGCACAGGCTTCACTGTATTCAACAGTCCCCTGGCCAGACCTCCCAGGAGAGAAGGAAGAGTGCACCCAGCCAGGGTTGGGGAGCTATAGACCCTCCCGTCTCTGCAACATGCAGTAAGGGGCTGTGAGGCACCAAAGCCCAGGCCACTGGAGGACTAGGACCTCCTGTGGATACCTCTCAGATTGCCTGCACTGGGAGGCACCGACAAAAAGGATGGGGGACTGGAAATTCAGCACCAGGGCACCCTGTGACAGGTCGAACTGTGGCTGTGGTTGGCCTCCTACAAATGGGGTGGGAGGGAAGAGCAGGCTAAAGGTCACTGTGGGGTCAGCCTTGGTTCCTTTCTGCCACGCTGTGGTCCCCCAGCTCATGAGGTAGTCAGCCATCCACAGCCCAGCCTATAAGGAGCACATATTAGTAATGGTAAGAGCAATAATTATGGGGTGTTCACTATGCATTGGACTCAGTGTCTTCCATGTAGTTGTCTCATTTAACTCTCTCAACAAACTTAGGATTTAAGTACTATCTTATTTTGATTGTACAGATGAGAAAATAGAGACACCAAAAAGTTAGTCTGTAAGTGGGATTTGAACCACAAGCCTGGCGCCAGAGCACTTGTGTTTGACCACGGGGGCCCACCGCCATTGTCAGGGCTAGGCCCCTGAGCCCTTTCCTGATGGCTGCTTCCTCTGGCTTCTGAGAAAGGCTCTCCAGCTTCGGGCTCTGTCTGCCCCCATGGTCCAGGCAAACCACCGTCACCCTGAATAACTTCAGGAAAAGCAGAGAAAGCTGGCTCTGGGGGGAGCTCACAGAAGGCCTTGGGGGGATTGGCCAGATGGCAATTGGAGGAAGGGTGTTCTGGGCAGACAGCAGAATGTGCAGAGAGGCACAGAAACAAGGGGTGGATTTTGTGGAGCTCGGTTCCGTTAGGAGGAGTGGGGCGTAAGGGGGTGGAGGGTCGAAAGATAAATCTAGAAGGCCACAGACAAGGCATTAGGCAGGGAGGCAGAGACTGGCTTTTTAGACACAGCAGCACCATAGCGAGCTGATGGTAATGGTAGCCAGACCCTGGGGTACTGCACCTACACATTCCATGCCCACACTCTCAGAATGCCCCGTAGGGTAGGGGCTGACACTCATTCTTTTGGGGCCTCAGTGTTAAGGTCTTGCTGCAGAAGCCCTGAGATCATAGGTAAGAATTTCGGCTCCTCTGCTAGAGAGGTCTCATGGAAAGGCCCATGGTGGCAGGGTGGGGGGCCGGTGGTCCTGATAGAGAGAGAAGCCCAGCTATCCCAGGGTTCCAGGCGAGCCCCGGCCTCAGCCAGCCCCCCACTGGCCAGATGACACCCCCACCCCAAGATGAGCAGAAGAATTGCCCCAGCTTGATGCCCATGGAACAGAGATGAGTTGTCATCACCAAGCCCTGCCCATGCAGCAGAATCGCGAATAAATAAATGGTGTTGTTTGAACCCACTAAGTTTTGGGGCGCTTTGTTACACATAATAGATATTGGAAGCAGAAACTGGTCAGGAAACTACCCTTGGAGCTGTTGAATGAATGAAAGCATCCAATGCAGAGGAGTCACTGATTCAGGTGCAGGAAGGCTTCCTCGGTGGATCGGCCCCAGCCTGGCTCACCCAGGTCACTCCAGTCACTTTTCTTTGTTTAGCTGCCATTAACTGAGTCATTTATGTCTGTTTCTTGAGCCCTGGTGGCAGGTTCCCTGGGGCTGGGGCCCAGGGAACTGTGTTCTTTTGCCCCTGGGAGCCTCAGCTACAGCTCTGCACACAGTGGTGGCCCAGTTCAAATGCTGTCTGAGTCACCCGAGTCAGCTTCTCCTAAGCCGGGTCTTCAACCTAAGCCAGGTGGTAGCAGAGGAGACACCTTCAGAGCCAAAGGACCTGGTTCAAAGCTCAGCTCTGCCACTTGTTTGCTGTATGATCTTGAATGACTGAAGTCAAGTGCTCTGAGCCTCTACCTCTTTATCTGTAAAATGGGGAGAATAATATCCAAACCCATGAGGGTCATTTGTAAAGAGCCTAACACAGTGCCTGGCCTATAAGTCCTCCCAATAATGTTCGTATTTCCTAAAAGAGAGTCAGCAACTTTAGGTTCCAATGACGCCCTCCTTTTGCCACCCTTAAAAATCTCTTCCTCACAAGTCAAGCTTGGGTCTGAAATTCCAGCGTCGGTCATCGTTTTTTGGCTGAACTCTCAGTGACCGATTGCAGGTCTGCCGGAAAGAGGTTAGTGACAGAGTGAACCCCTCTTCTAGAACGAGAAGACCTAGGCCCCACTGCCACCTTTCTGCAGATGGTTGGGAGACCTTGGGCAAGTTGCTTGACCCTCTGTGCAGTGGGGTTCGTAGTTTCTGCACTCACTGGCAGAGTTGGGGATGAACTGCCCTCGCCTGGCTCCACTGGGGACCAAGGGACATGGAGGAACTGTGCCACTGATATGGTGCTGAGCAGGCATCTGGATGGTGGTGCTGTCATTGCAGGAAGTCCCATAGGGCAGCACTGCCCTGGAATTCTTCTGATAGGACAACCAGCACAGGAATGGGAGGGAGAGATACAGAGACAGGAAGTCTGAGCAGAAATGGGTGGGTGACATGGATTTTTAGTTTGTTTTTACAGACCCTGTTTGGCTGGCCACATTCAGGGATGGCCACCACCCTCAACCCCCTCCCTGCTAACAGCCATCTTGGGCAACTTCCCCAGAAACAGCATTTTCTCACCGTGAGATCAGGAAGCCTGAGGGCTGCCTCCGACAGGGAGTGGTCAGAACGGGCTGAGACTATGAGGCCAGGCTGAGCACTGAATACTGATTTATTCCCTGGCCTGGCCACTGGTTGGATGGGCCTGTGGCTGGCAGAGGGCGTGGCTGGGAGCAGGGGCAGCAGTGCCAGGATAATGGCGCCTGCACTCAGTGCTAAGGGACCAATTAGCCAGTCATGGGGTGCATCCCATGACCCTGCTACCAATCCACAGAGGCTCCCTGAGCCTCAGAGCCTTTCCCCACTCTGGGTCAGGCACTGAGAACCCAGTGTAGTCAGGGTCACTGGCACCAGCCAATGTAGCTTGATCAACAGCCTCTGCGACAGGGAAGGCATGGAGAACAGAAGGGACAGATCCCAAGTGCCCACGTTATAAGAGGCCCAGCTGGGAGGAGACCCCAGGGAATCTACATTTCCTGACTTGCTCTGTAGAGCACCCTTCCTACCTACCCCTCCCCAGCACACAGACCATATTCGTGTATGTACACAAACAGACACACAGACAGCAGACACCCAGACGTATACATGCAGATCCTCCCAGAGATAGATGCAGACATAGGCACCCAGACATGCAAAGCAGACATGCCTGCCCAGGTACAGGCACACAGCCGTAGTCCCTCATGTGCAGGCACCAGCTACCGCTGGGCCAGAATTCCCCCACCTCCCCCTAAACCAAAGACTCCTTCCGTTGGCCAAACGTTTAAACTGTCTGTCTGCAGACAAAAATGGTCCCAGGAGCCTCCCTGGTGTCACCAATGGCAAGTTAAACACCCTGTCGTACCACAAGCCCCACACGCTGCACTTGGGTTTGGAGGGGGGTGGTCACCCAGCTGGACACATGGCATCCCTGCTCTCAGCCAGAGGCTCCTTCTCTCTTGGGAGAATGAGAACGTGAGAACACAGCACCTGTTCCCGGGGTTGTCCCAGGCACACCTGCCCCTCCCCGCTGTCCCCTTCTAATCTTCACCACAGCTTCAGTTTTCCCACGGGCCTTCCGGGGCCCTCCCCGCCCTGGAACAGGCCGGCAGCTTGACAGGTGACAAATCAAAAGTTATTGTCTTCCGAACAGGTGTGTGCCAGGGCTCGCGGGGCAGGGCCGGGAGGCCAAGGTTGGGGTGGCAGTTCCTAGAAGTCCATGGGGCCCTCGAGTGTCCTGGGCCTAAGGCTGGGACCCTGTTTTTAGCCGTTAGTTGAAACTGTGGCTGATTTCCTCCCCTGCCCCAATGCCAGGTTCACTTGCCGCATTAACCTTCATGAACTTGAGCCACCCACTCAGGGCTGGGCTTTCAGAAGGGTTCTCAGAAAAAGGTTGGCTCCCATCCTCTGTGCCCCAGCCAGGCCGACTGCCTCTGCTCTGCATCCCCACGCTTTCTCTGCCCACCCAGCTGCTGACGTCAAGGTTACTCAAGCCCTGAGCCTAGAGGCACTGTTGCCCCCGCAGCCTTTCAAGCCATCTGCCTCCAGGCTGATAGGCTATCAATAGCCTCAACTCCCAACCCCAGGCCCGGTGGGGGTTTAAAATAAAGTCACCCACTCATCTCCGAAACCACAGGAAATGTCTCTGTGCCAACTTGGAGGATTAACTCTCTCCCTGCTTGGTGCCCTCTCAAGATCAGCAGAGCATGATTTATTAAATAATAGCAGATCGTTTAAAAATAATAATTAAAAATGCGAACAGTTAACATTATTTACTCAATAACAGTTCATTTATGAATGATAGCCATCCTTAGACCGTAAGCAACAATACAAACTCTGTGGAGGCAGGTGTTTTTGTCCCTTTGGTTCACTGTTATGTCCCAATTGCCTGGACCTGTGTTCAGTACTTTGCAGGCACTCACTAAGTAGCTGTTGAATAAAGTGTTTATGATGTACCAGGAACTACCTAAGTGCTTTGCAAGTATTCATTCATTCAGTCTTTGCAAGGTTGTGGGATGAGTAATATTATTCCCATTTTGCAGGCTTGGAAACCGAAGCCCAGGGAAGCCACGTAACTTACCCAAAGTCACACACCCATTAAGGGAGGCTTTGCGCCCAAGAGCCTGGCTCTAGGGCCCAGGCTTTCCACCACCATGTTCTGAGGCCTCTCTCAATAGCACTACCATGTTATAACATGTCTGCTACTTCACTGTTTTTTAAAACAATTATTTATTGATATCTCTCTCCCCCACTAGACTACCATGTCCCCGAAGGCAGTGGAGGGGAGCGTGTCTCAAACACAGACGATGATTCAAAAGTTGGTGAAATGAATGAACGGAGTTTCCTTCCATCTCATTGTATCTATATCATTCACCAAATGTCTTGGAAATAATTGGGAGTGGGGAGAAGGGATAGGGGAAGGAGCTGAGAGCTCGGTAGCTAAAAGCACAGACTCCAGGGTCCAGATGGCTGGGTTTGAATCCCCGTCTCTACACCTTTTTAGTTGTGTGACCTTGGGCAAGTTACTCAGCCTCTTAGGGCCTCAGTTGTGTCATCTGTTAAATGGGGATAATATTAGCTTTTGCTTTCTCGAGGTGTTGTGAGAATTAAATGAGATAATGCTTGCTCACTGCTTTGCACCTAGTAAGGGCTGCATAAATGGCAGTTATTAGCACTGGTAATATGATGTTGGTGTAACTTCTGTTTGCCCTGAATCTGATGTGAAGTCAAAGCTGCCTATTAGCTCTTCCTCAGGCCACAGCCAGCAGCTTGTTGGCAGGCGCCAGCGGCAGGCCTGACCTACTTCTCCCCATCTGTCAGGGTGAATCCTCTGCAGGTTCCGGTCAGGGCTTACAACCCACTTATTAGGTTAATTAGACGGGACACCTTTCCGAAGAAACCCCGGCTCCAAAGGCAGCCCTCACATCTGGTGAAGGCTGCAGCTTGCCAAGGATTTGGGGAATGACAGGTTCTCACTGTTGAAACAAGTGGGGCCTGGTGGGGGGAAGGGCTGGAGGAACCATCCATTCCTCTAGGGGTTATTTTCTGGCACCTGGGCTCCTCTCTGTGCAGCATTGCTTGATGCAATACAGGATATCCAGCTAAATCTGAATTTCAGAGAAGTGCCAGATTTTTTTGGCCTACATCCCAAATATTACCTGGGGCATTATTATATTAAAAATTATTGGTGTTTATGTAAAATCCAGATTTAAATAAGTGTCCCCCCCAACCCCCACCCCCTTGCCAAATCTGGCAATCCTTTCTCTGGGGCATGCAGGAGAGGGAGATGAAGAGGAGGGAAGTCCAGGTGTTGAAGGCGCAGGAGCAGGACTGGGCTGGGCCCAGCTCTCTCTGCTGCCCTGGCACCAGGAGCTCCACCCTAGGCCTCCTGGGTCTGAGGCGAGGTGGCCCAGGGGCCTATGGGAGCCAACTTCCTGAGTGAGGCTCTGCGAGAGGAACAGGGGACTGCTGCCAACGCAGAGTTGTTTGCACTTCACCGGCTCCCTGGAGCACAGGCCCCCTTCCTGGTTAACGTCCTGGTCCTGTTCGGGAGGGCCAAGCCCGACAGCCTTTCTCCCCCTAGAGGCACTGATGTGCAGTCCCAGGAGCACGCTGGCGGGGACAGACCGCTAAGGCCCAAGAGGGTGCAGAAACTGGAAGACCCATCCCTCCTGCTACAAGAGGGTCTCTGACAGGGTCAGGAACTTGTCAACATTACACAGGGAGTCGGGCTGGAGGTAAACCTAGAACGTGGTCTCGGACATCTCATTCTATTCTTCCATGCCTGCGTGGCTACCTTTCTGTGCCTGTCAGGAAGGAAGAGCTATGGCCAGAAAAATTTTGACCCTCGAATTTGGCTTCAGAGTAGACCCATCACCTTCTCTCTCCAACCTGCTCCTCTACCTGGTTGCCCAGCACAGGGCACCCCACCCATTCGCCTGTGCAAAGTAGAAACTCAAGCATCATCCTGGGCTCCTCACTCTTCTCATTTTCCTGTAAATCACTCTGCTTCTTAATGCCACTTCCTCTGTAGCTCTGGAATCTGCTACCACCCTGAGTCCAGGCAGCCACCATCTCCCACCCAGACTGGGGCATCGGCCTCCTGACTGGTCTGCTGGCCTCAGCCTACTCCTCCCCGTCCATTCTGCACCCTGAAGCAGGCAAAACACACCTCTGTGCTTATCAACCTCTGCCCTCCTATCTTACAAATGCACCTGGCTTATTATTATTTTCAGGATCAAAATTGGCCTTCCTAACATGGTTTACAAACTTCCATGTGATCTTGCCTTGTCCGCCTCTCCTTTTAGTAACCTCTCCAAGGGAATCCCTCCACCCGCAGTGCAGTGGACCTGAACTTCCTTCACTCCTTCCGTGAACCCAGCTCTTTCTTGCTTAAGGCCCTTGCACGTGCCTGCCTGTCTCTTCCCCTGGCTAAGCCTTACCTGTCCTACCTATCTATCAGATCTCCACACTTTCCAGAAAGCTTCCCCCTAGCTCTGCCAACCCTCAGAGGCTGAGGTGGGGGCTTTTTCCATGCACCCCCACACACTCTGTATTACAATGATGTGGAATAATTACTAGTCTGCCTGCCCCACTAGCCTGTGGGCCTGGCAAGGGCCACATACTCCTTGCGATATCTATAGTAAGCAAAGTGGTGGTGGGCACGTAAAAAGGGCTTGCTAATTATGATTTGTATTGTTACTGCACATGTCTGGGTAACGTCAGGCTGCAAGCGCAGGGAGGAGAGCGGAGAGGAAAGGAGGGGCCAGCCCAGCAGGTTTTCAGTTCTGGCCATAAAACAGCTGCTTTACAGAAATACCGATGCTCAGGCACACCATGCAGAGATTCTCGCTCTTTTGATCTGAGGTAGGCCTGAGTAGGAGTATATTTTAAACCTCTTTAGACAGTCGAATAGACAGCTGGGATTGAGGGGCCCCGGGTGAGCTCTAAGTCAGTGCAGCTAGTGTCGGTCAGCTCAGCACATTCGTGCTGCCGGGTGTCCACCTCTACTGCTGGGGGAGGGGCTGTCCCGAGACATTTCTCCCCAGCTTCCTTTCTTCGGGGAATGGCTCCCTGGCCCAAGGACCAAATGGTCCCCCTCTGCCCACTCCCCTACCATACACACCCTCCCCTTGGAACCAGTCTGGCAGCGCTCCCCCCATTTGTTCTGTGGGTAGACAGCCAGACCCGGGGGGAGACAGGGGCTGGGATCTAGGGGTCCTCAGTCTCCTGCCAGAGCTGGCCCCAGGGGAGTTCAGTTAGTTCGACAAATATTTGCTGAGCACCCAGTCTGAGCCAGGTATTTTGCTGATGGCTGGGGAGACAGAAATGAACCGGTAACCCAGGGTGACCACAGATCAGCCCCATATCCGGCCCAGGGCGGGGTCTAAGAGGAGGCAGTTGGGGAGTGGCACTCTTAGCCCCCCAACACACCCCCATTATCACCTAAGGAAAGGGAAACTGTGGTCACTATGTCCCCCCCTCACCACTGCCCTCAAACTTTGGTATGGCTCAGTGTGGCCAGAGCTGTTGCCGCACGATCCCCTGGGAAACACAGGTTCTTGGGCCCCACCCCAGGAAACCTGAGTCAGAAGGTCTGGAGTGAAGCCCAGTACTCTGCATTTTCAGCAAGTTCCCCAAGGGGTTCTGATGCAACAGGTCACTGGGATTCCAATACGTAGCTGCCCGTAAGAACTACAGCAGTCTCGCTTCCCCGGGTGGGTTTGTGCATTTGCGGGGAAGGAGGTACACAAACAGCACAGTGCTCCTTGGGCCTGGGGCTGAGCCACACCTGGCTCTAACTGACTCAGTTCACAGTCACCGTTCCCCATCATTCTCCGAATGAGTGCTGGAGGCACTGGGCTGGGTGAGTTGCATAATCCCCACCCCGACCAGGAAAAGCTGGTGCTATCCCCGTTTTATAGACCAGGAAGGGGCAAATGACTTCCCAAGGTCATAGAGCAAAGACAAAGTCGGGGTTCTGGCTCTCAAGCTGCCTACAGACTAAGTAGTGCAAACCACCAGCAGCTCTGGATGCAAAATGTAATCGACGTACCAGGAGACGTAAACGCAAAGCAAGTGCAGAGAAAGAAATTAATGCCTCCTGGGGAATGACATGGGGAGGCCCCAAAGGAGGTGGTAGCATTTGAGTTGAACCTTGGTAGATAAATTCAACTTTGACATTCAGAGAAGGAAGGAAAATAATACCAGGCAGAAGATACAGCGTGAGGGAAGGCTCTGAGGTGGGGAAACACGCCGTAGCGACAGCGGGCGGTTTGATGAGTTGCAGTGTAGGGTGTATGAAGGGGCATGGGAGCGATGACCCAGGAAAGGCCAGCCAAGGCCCCTTCACTTGGTGGGCACTGGGAAATGGCCAGAGAGGTCCGGAGAGGGAAATGAGGCTGGTCTAGATTTAGGAAGGTCACTCTGGGCACAGATGGCTGGGTGGGGATGAATAGACATGGGAGGGCAAGTGAGTCACTCCACTTCTCTGGGTCAGTTTGTTCACGTCTAAAATAGAGGTAGTTGTCCCTCCTTGACATCTGTCCCAGGCTTGCGAAGATGGAAGACAATGGAAGGTGGGAAAGGGTGCTGGTGACGTCCATGGGGACTGCGGGAGAGTCAGAATCAGGAGGTTGGGGCCATGCATGCAATGACGCAGCTGGATGGAGACCCAAGTGGCAGGACTACAAGACACAGGGACATCCGAAGACAATCTAGAATAAGCTGAGGAAGAGGCATGTGTCATCTGAACCAAGAGGGAGGCAGGGAAGCAGGGAGGGAGGGAGAGGGAGAGAGGGAGAGAAAGGGAGAGAGGCAGAGAGAGATGGAGAGAGAGAGAGAGAGAGAGAGAGAGAGAGGCACAGTTCGAAGCGTTATCTGACGCGGGATGACGAAATGGCCTGTACCTGCCTCTTCTCCAACATGGTGACAACTGTGGGAGAAACTGTGGCCAGAAGGGCCCAGGGCCCCTGGGTATGAGTGACATGAGTACATCCTGGCCCAGAGGGGTTTTGGGGTTTCCAGTCCAATGTCCTGCCATGGCAGGATTGGTTTCTGCAGTGTCCCCCAAGAGGACTACCCACCACTCACCTCACCCCAGCCCTGCTCCACTTGGGCCAGTGCCTAGCCCATGTTAGAGTCCACACAACCAGCATACGGAAAAGCTGGGATTCAAACCCAGGCCAGAGACACTAAGGGCTGGGCTTCTCCCGCTCTATTATGCATCTCTCAGACAGAGGTTCAGCTGTCCTTTACAGACCAAACATCTGGAGGTCAAACAGTAAGAAGATAGTTATGTGACGGCAAGGCGTGAGATGATGAGCTCACTGGAAAATGCTTTCCAGAGGAGTCAGTGTGATGGATTCTGGGGGAGGGACCTGCAGGCCTGTCTGGAGGCCTTGGCCTCTCTGGGCCCAAGCTCTGGGCTTGCTCAGTTCCCTGGAAGTAGGAGGACTGCCTTTCTAGAGAGACATGGTCCTGACCCAGGCTTGGGGGCGTGAATCCAGTCCTTTCCTCCTATGTGGATTCCTTTAGCTCTTGGGTATTTGGTCCTCGGGAGTCAAGAAGAGCACACAGAGACCCCTTGTTCTCAGAATAGACAAATGCCACATCCATGCCCTATCAACCCCTCAGGGCAGGACATCCTGGAGTCCAAGGTGTTGGCCTAACCAGCCAACAGGGGTGGTTGAATCCAACAATTCACATTGCTCAATGATACGCTGGCCTTACGGTGAAACTTCCCCATTTGCCGGAGAGACCATACATTTTTTACATTTGTGTAACCAAAGGACCCATTCAATCACTTCCCCACTAAAGGGCTAAAGATCGAAGAGGAGCGTGGAATAGCCAGGCTCTCTTCCCCCACACTGCTCCGCTCTTCTTTTTCTTTAACCCGGTCTTCCTACCTTCTCACACCCACGCAAGTTCCAAGTGCAGCAGCCATTCTAATGACCCCTCTGCCAAAGCCATTGGTTTGGCTCCGGCCCCATCAGCTTTGCTCTGTTTGATTGACGAAGGAATCCCATCCCTCAGGCCCCCATTCTCCTGATCATGGTCCATTCATCTTCATCCTACCCCACCTGGGGACAGAATTCTCCTTGCTTTTGCTTTGGATTTCATTTAATGTTTTTTAGGCTCGAAGTTACCCATGAATGTAACACAAAGAGTCCAAGAGGTCCACCATTAGTGGTGGGCAACTGCAACCCTAATCCAGCCACTTCCAACCCCTGAAACTCAGTTCTTTGAAACATGCACTTTCCTGTCTCTCAGTAACACCTCACTCTTGGTCTTGGCAGCTTTAGGGATCATTTATTGGTTTCTCGCCCTGGGAGGTGATATCTTTCACCTCCTGGGTGCATCACCTCTACTCCCTTTCCTCTAGCTTCCCAATACAGCCACATATGGTAATTTTGGTTATATCATTATTCGCTGTTGACCTTTTATGACTATGTAAACACTATGGCCAGCTGAGCCACATAGTGGGCTAGGATTATTTTTTTCCACCTTTTCTTTAACTCTGGGTAGTAACCAGGCATCTCATGGACAGCACCAGGCGTCACAGCCTGTAATAGCTTGGCTCAACTGATCCCAGCCAATGACATCATCATCCTGAACCCTTGGCTTCTTCTCATGAAACTTCTGCAGTCAGGCTAATGGTGACTTTACCAAGAAAACATAGCACTTCCCACAAAAAACCCAGCTGGTGTCTATTTGCTTTACATGTCACTAAAAAGCCACTGAATGGTGGTTCTGGAGGGGGATTCCAGAGGCAGGGTGCAGGGGTTCGAATTCAGCATCTTCCCTCTGGGTGTGAGAACTTCAGTAAGTTACATATCCCCTC
>PVKM010002225.1:53702-67230 GCA_004027735.1 Carollia perspicillata | reverse complement strand
CAGGGGATCACCAGTTGTCGCTGCTAACACAATTGTAACTCTTTCCATTTTACAGTTACTGCAATGAATGTATGTTGGATCCAGACTGCGGTTTCTGCTACAAGATGAACAAATCGACTGTCCTTGACTCCTCCTGTGTTCCCGTAAATAAGGCGTCTACAAATGAGGCAGCCTGGGGCAGGTATGTCACTCAGTACATGCTGTAAGAACACACAGTAGAATTTCAGAAGACCTATTTTTAAACCTACAGAGTGGCTGCACTTAGTGTTGCTAACTGCATTTCTTTTGAACTTGTCTTCTTTTCAAATGATCTTTTAAAGTCTGCAGTACATACTGACGAAAGCGGGTGTGAAGTATTGTGGCACTGTGTTTCAGAGACTGAGAGAGGAAGGCACGCAAACCTAGACTCGGGGAAATCCAGACTCCAGAGCGACCTCTGCGCTGAGCTATAGGAGTTTGAATTTTGAGGCAGGGGTTCCTGTTTTTAGGCAAGGGAATTTTTTTTTCTCATTGTGTATTGTTTTACTACACCAGTAATTGTTCAAACTCCCAAACTTAAGTGAAAGATAGAAAATTGTCAAGTCAAATTAACATCACTTTGAATTTCTTCATGGAACTGTTATTTTTTTAGAGTGCTTTCCTGGAGTTTAATGAAATTTAGCAAAATAAAAATAAAAGTTGGTGATCCTGGCATGTAACCAGTCAGGGAAGCTATAAATCTTTCTCTTTTGGACAGATCACATTGGTTTGTAATAGGCAAATAAATGAAATATTTGCATAGAACAAATATTCCCCACATCTATGAACTAATGTGTTCAAATCCATGGTCATAGGAAGTATGTAAATGTTATTCGACATGGCTTTAACCTCTTTTGTGTTTTAAATTCCCATGAGGAGAACAATATGTTCTCATCCTGTCTGCTGCATAGTAGTGATGAAGGTAATGAAATTTGTAATAAAGTACTTGTACCTCCTAGGAGCTATAAAATACAATATGCCATTATTAATCATTATACTCTTATCATTAATCATTTTGCTAGGGAATTACTTCAAAGAAGTGGAAGTAAATTATATGGCAGTTGAGTGAAAATCTACACCACATTTTAAATATGCTAATTACCAAAAAATGTGTAAAAGCTATTCAATTACTACTTAAAATTAAAGCTTTAGAAGAGCTTCTTTTAGAAACACCCAGTGTGTAATTTTAATTAGCCAAGCTTCATTAGGGAGTTAATTGACTAAATATTTCTGGAAGTGATAGTTTATAATTTTAACCCTTATGATTCCTTTTTCAATACAAAAAATCTCTGCTGAAATTTAGTAATCTAGAATTATGGACATACTATGAAATTCGTGTATGTAGTTTCCTGTATTTCACAGAATTAACTTCTAAACTTATAAATGTCTACTAATGGAAAGGGGACACTAAAATTAGACATTTCTCTTACTCTAAAAGATCTAGAGGCTTTAAAATAGGGGTTTTGTTATTTCTTTTTGCAAATAACAAAGTATTGAATATATAACTCTTTAATAGAAAGGTATATTATTGTACCATATTCTTTCCTTTTATTTATATTTTTGTACTATTGTTCCTTTACTGGACGTACTACTAGAGAAAAGTGAGGCACAGATAGCACTCAATTGGAAAAATACAAAGAACTAAATACAATATATAAAGAAATTTTACGTTTGTTGACTATTCCTAGCAAAAAAGTTTTCTTACTCTTTTCTGTGCTGAGCAGCGTTAGTTGCCTCACTCTGGGCCAGGAAAAAAAGCAAAACAGGCAGGAAGTTTCACCATGGAAACTTCCTACAATAGAATATCCATTTGTAGTGAAATTGCATTCACTATGTTTTTGTTAGTTGGTTGATAGGTTTTATACTAGTACCTAGAATGGAATTCTCAGGGTAAAATCTACCATTACCTGGGATTTACATCTGAAATATGTGATTTATTGATATTCTTGGGGCAAGTGTCACGGCAATTCATGGCCCCATATCCTGACTTCTGCCTGTAGCTGATTCCTGAAAAGACACTAGAGGAATGCTGATACCATTCATGATGGAGATCGTATGATGATTTCGATAAACTGTGAATTGTCACAACATAACGAGAACCACGTGTCCATGTAATCAATTATACCTTTTTTCTGTATTTCAGTAAAATTTTTAAAAATCCTTTAGCTCTCCAAAGAAGGTATGTAAATGGTCAACAAGTACATGAAAACTGCTCGGTGTTACTGATCATTAGGGAAATGCACATTAAAACCACAGTGAGATACCATCTCATACCTGTCACGATGGCTGCTATAAAATACAAAATAAAAATTGTGGAGGGTGTAGACAAATTAGAAAGTCTGTGCACTGTTGGGAATGTAAATGGAGCAGCCACCGTAGAAAACAGGATGGCAGTGTCCCAGCATTTTAAAAGAGAATTACGTATCATCTGACAGTTTCATTTCTGGATATGTATCCAAGAGAACTGGAAACGAGGTTTTAAAGGAATGTGTGAATACCCATGTTCATAGCAACACTATTCACAATAGCCAGAAGATGGAAGCAATCCAAGCGTACGTGATGGGTGAATGGATAAACAAAATACGATATCTATACATACAATAATATAGTATTCAGACTTAAACAAATTCTCAAATTCTGGCACTTCCTACATCATGGATGAACCTTGAAGATATAATTATAAGTAAAATGAGCCAGTCACAAAATAAGAAATACCCTATGATTCCACTAGTATGAAGTCCCTAGGGTACTCAAATTTATAGAGACAGAAAGAAGAATGGTGCTGGTGGAGGACAGAGTAGGCACTAGAGTAGCTATTTAATGGGGGTATGGAGTTCGATTTGCAGAATGAAATGCATTTGGGAGATTGCTTGCACAATATTGTGAATATACTTAACACTATTGAACTGTACTATTAAAAATTTTTAATGGTTAATTAAGATGGTAAGTTTTGTGTTGTATGTATTTCACCACAATTAGAAATAAAAAAGGGAAACTCATTTAAAAACCATTTAGCATACTTCTAGAAAATACAATATGGTAAGCTGATGGAAAGTCTCCTCCTCCCCACATCGTCCCCTGTACTTCCCACATGCATCCCCCACACAGGCAAATACAAGTTTAATTTGGAAGTTAAAAAAAAATCAAATTAATTTTGATTAATTTGATTAAGAAGAAATCATAATGGAAAACAAAACATTAAAATTGATAACCGAAAAGATTCACAAGAAGTTAGGCCTAGAACTAAGCCTGTAGAGTAAGCAGAGGATGGAAATTAAAAGATGAGAAAAAAATAATGCAAAGCAAAGAAGTATTAGAGACAATCAAAAAAACAAAACAAAAGTTGATTCATAGAGAAGACTCATGTAAAGGAGAAACCTCTGACATTACTCTTTAAGAAAAGAGAAAGAGCACAGATAAACTATTTAGAATGGAAGAAAAGCATGTAAGGACAGATAGTAAAGATTTTAAAAATTATAAGTGAATACTACTGATAATGCCCAATGCATTTGAAAACAGATAAAATAGACTGTTTCCTAGAAAAAAATATAACTTTCTAAAACCAACTCCTCTGTGAAATACAATATTTTAAATTTAGAATATACTTTATTGTTTATGCTATTACAGTTGCCCCAATTTCTCCCCTTTGCCACCCTCCACCCAGACTCCCCCACTCCCTCAGGCAATCCCCACACCATTGTCCAGGTCCGTGGGTCATGCGTACATATTCTTTGGCTACTATGTCCCCTATGCTGTTCTTTATATCTCCGTGGATATTCTGTAACTACCAACTTGTACTTCTTAATCCCTCCACCTTTTTCACCCATCCCTCCCAACACACCTCTCATCTGGCGACCATCAAAAAATTCTCCATATCTATGATTCTGTTTCTTTTCTGCTTGTCCATTTATTTTCTTTTTTTAGATTCAACTATTGATAGATCCATATTTATTGTCATTTTATTGTTCATATTTTTGATCATCTTATAGAAGATCATTTAAACATTTCATATAATAATGGTGTGGCGATGATGAACTCCTTTAGTTTTTTCTTGTCCAGGAGCTCTTTAGGTGTCCTTCAATTCTAAATGATAGCTTTGCTGGGTAGAGCAATCTTGGTTTTAGGTCCTTGTTTTTCATCACTTTGCATATTTCTTGACAATCCCTTCTAGTCTGCAAAGTTTCTTTTGAGAAATCAGCTGACAGTCTTATGGGAGTTCCCTTCCAGGTAACTAACTGCTTTTTTCTTGCTGCTTTCAAGATTCCCTCTTTGTCTTGAACCTTTTGCATTTTAATGATAATGTGTTTTGGTGTGGGCCTCTTTGGGTTCATCTTGTTTGGAACTCTCTGTGTTTCCTGGACTTGTATGTCTGTTTCCTTCACCAGGTTAGGAAAGTTTTCTGTCATTATATTTTCAGAAGATTTTCAATTTCTTACTCTTTCTCTTCTCCTTCTGGCACCCCCATGATGTAATTGTTGGTATGCTTGAAGTTGCCTCAGAGGCTACTTATACTTTCCTCATTTTCTTGGATTTTTTTTCTTCTTGCTGTTCTGATTGGTTGTTGTTTACTTTCTTATATTCCAAATTGCTGATTCTTGGCTTCACACACTCCACCCACTCCAAAGTTGTTGATTTCCTATAAATTGTTCTCCATTGCAGTTAACGTATCCTTCATTTCTGTTTCTTTTCTAGGGTTTGCATGTCCTCATTTATGCTGTTGAAGTTCCCTCTGAGTTCATCTGCTTCTCCTCTAAGTTCATTCAGCATCCTTAAAACCAGTGTTTTGATTCTGTGTCTAGTAATTGCTTATCTCCATTTTGTTTAATTCTTTTCCTTGAATTTTGATCTATTCTTTTATGGTGGGACATGTCTCTTTGTCTCCTCATTTTGGCAGCCTCCCTGTGTTGTTTCTCTATATTAGGTAGAGCTGCTACATCTCCCTGGCTTGGTAGCGTGACCTAATGTAGTAGGTAGCCTGTAAGATCCATTGGCACAGCCTCCCCCATCACCCTAGCTGGCTACTCGAGGTGCACCCTCCATGTGGGGTGTGTACACCCTCCTCTTGTAGTTGAGACTTGATTATTGTTGGCAGATCAATGAGAGAGTGCAAGGACTAGCTGTGACCACTGTCTACCAACCTTTGACCACTGCGGAGTATCAGCTGTGCAGGAGCCCACTCCCCAGAGCAGACTTACGTCAGTGGGGCCGTGGTAGCACTTCAACATGGTCTGTAGCTGTCCAGTGGCTGCACAGGCTCTGAGGCTTCCCAGAAGGTGCAGGCTAAGGTCAGCCACACCTGTATTCTGTCTGGGGCCACCCAGCATGAGCTAGAGTGATCTGCCGATGGCTGCCATTTATGCTAGACTTGGAGGTGCCCAGGCAAGGCCAAGCTGTAAACCAAGGTGAGTTGCTGCTAGTACTGGGCCTGGGGCCACTTAACAAGAGGTGTAGGGCTTGCTAAGTCCAGATGCTGCTTATATGAGAGAATTTAGGAAAATCTGAAGCATGAACCAAGATAAGTCATTTATGTGGAAAAGCCACTGGAAACAGCTTGGGAGGGGCAGGGCCTCAGGGAATCATAAGGATGGGGCAAACAGTATGAGCCAGGTTGATGGAGCCTCAGATATGATACCCACCTGCCAGCTGTCCGGAGGAAGGCTCAGAAAGGGAATAGTGGCCTCTGCCGGCACATCTGCAAGGGAGAAAGCCGCCCCCCAACTCTCACCCTGATGCCAGACACTTAAGTTCCTCTCTGCATGTCTGTAATGCCTTTCAAGCTTCTGCCCCTGTGCCAGAGCTCCGAGGGAGTGAGTCTGAGTAGGTCCATGTGCAGGCCCTTATAAAAGAACCGCCTGGGACTCCAGAAGCCCCTGTCTTCCTCAGCCTCAATCTCTGCTAAATGTACAGCTAGAAGTTATGGGGTCTTATCTTCCTGGCACTGGACTAGGGATCCTGGAGCGGGGCCGGGATCCCCCACTCCTGAAGATCTCCCTCCCAATTTTTATCTGCTGTACGTGGGTGTGGGACCAGCCGTTCCACATTTCCGCCCCTCCTACAAGTCTTGATGTGGTTTTATCTTTAATTCCATAGTTGTAGAGCTTCCATTCAGCCCAGTTTCTGCTGGTTCTGAATAATGGTGTTTTTATAGTTTGGTTGTGATTTCGATGTGGTTGTTTGAAGGAGAGAGCTGTGCTTACCTATGCCTCATCGTAGCTTTCTTCTCTGCAGTATGGTTTTTATTCCCATTATACAGATGAAGACAGCAATGCCTTAGAGGGTCTGAATGATTTCTCAAAGTCAAAAAGCGAGTAAGTCTATCAATTTTAAGGAGACAGTAATTGGTTAGAAAGATACACATTTTAGAGTCAGGCTGTTTCAAATTTGAGCTTTTATCATTTATCTCAGAAGTAGAACTAGGACAGTTTGGGCCCCCACGAGCCCTTTTCCTCATCGGTAAAAAGGCAACAATATAATTGCTGTGCTGAACAATATGTTTTTTATGAAGATTAAATAAAAATGTAGTCTTAAAACAGTTGTAAAGATATTATGCCCTGGGCAAATCTAAGAAAAATATATCTTGTAGTAATTTATTTCTGATTCGTCAATAAGAAGCATTTCCTAACATACAAGTGCATTAGAATACTTTCTATTTATCTCTGTCATCTCCTCCACCTCTATGTTGCCTGGCTCTATATGCACAAAATCATAAATACCCTATTCTGGGACTTCCAGCATCCTGACTCTTTAAAAGTATTGCAATAAGGGATACTTTCTTAAAGTGCAGATTCAGTATTTGTGTCCTATAATGCAACCTTTTTTTCCCTATAATTAGACACACTAAAATAGCTGCGTAGATTCCCTGTTTGGCAGTTTGTTCTTACTCACAGTGAATGCCTGGCTTATTGCATTCATTCAGCAGTGATGTTTTTCTCAAAGATGTACTCTGATACAACAGCAAGCCTGTTTTCGAGCATCCCACCCCTCTCCCACCCAGAATTCTAGTCAGTCCACCCTTTGCCACCGCCCTAACGTCCATTCTGATTTCCCACCGCTGTGCCTCTCCTCACATCGCTTTCTGCCAAGAATGTACCCTCCTTCTCCCTCTTTTTGATCTCTGCCTGACTTTTAACCATTATTTTTTGTGCAGATCAAATGTCACTGTTTCTTTGGAGTCTCTTCAATTAACTCCAGAAAAAAAAATGCTTATTAATATCCCTTTCTATCTTCTAGCACTTTCCTGTATAACTTATATGATAATTATATTATCTTATATGATAGCAATTGGGTTTGGATGTATCTTCTCTTCTAAATTATAAGTTCCAGTATCTGTATACTGCACTATTTTTAACCACTTGGTACCTTGTACATATCAGGTATTCAGTCAATAATCGTTAAGTGACAAAGTGGAAAAGGCTGCCATCATGAAAAATAAGTAAAGTTTTGAAAGGGCCACAGTTTTAAATAAGAAGATACAGTGTTCCCATCATTTCATCTTCATTATATCTTCCACATTCGTACTTATTTTCAGAAAAGGAAACCTCGAAGAGAAAAATGAGAGTGATGTGCTTCTCATTAACAATGTTAAACATTTACCTGGTACTAACTCAAACACTAAAAAAATGTAAATAAAACTTAACCATGTGCTTTAAGTATGCATACTACATATTATTAAAGTTATGCTACATGGAGAATACTTCTTAAAAATTATTGAAGGAAATATTTACCTTTCCTCAAAACATCTAGGGTGAGAGTGTAAGATCAAGTATATTAAGAAACTAGCCCAAATAGCAAATGGGGTTTTCTCTTCATCACCTTTTTTTCCAAAACTTATAGCAGTTTTGCATTTGGAAATTTATCATTTACAAATTATATCAGTATCTTAGCATTCATGTACAAGATGGACATTTTTATCCATTGTTTATATTAGGGATTTAAAATGCTCAAGCTGTGCTTCTAAATGAATAACAATATAGTTCAAAGTTAACTTTTCCTAGTATATATTTCATAGGGAGAATCTGATAGAGACTTTTTAAATCAATTTTGTTTTTTAAAATATACTTTTCTTTATGTTTTTCCTTAAACAGGAGTCATGTTCGATCACACCCTTTAAGATCTTAGTTTGGATACTGCGTGTGTTTAAGTTTTGTCGGTCCAAAAGTGGTGTCAGAGACTGCAGGCCTCTGGGCTCTTCTTTTTTTAAGGCTCTTTGCAGCAGCATGGATGGACTGGGAGAGCATTATGCTGAGTGAAATAAACCAGTCAGAGAAAGACAAATAGCATACGATTTCACACATACGTGGAATCTAAGGAACAAACCGAACTGACAAAGAAAATGGGGGCAGGCCCATAGATAGAGAGCAGGACGACAGCATGGTTGGGGGCAGGCTAGGGGTTGACAGGACTGAGGAAAAAGGACTCATGGACATGGACAGCAATGTGGTGATTGCTGGGGGAAGGGAAGTGTAAGGGAACTAAATGGTGATGAAAAAATGCAATAAAGAGTAAATTAAAAAACTATTTCATCAGTTCGTGCTTCTCCAAAAAGTAATCTGTATCGAGTATTTCTTACTACAGAGGACTGCAAGACTTTTGGTATAAGGACAAGGACCAAGACCTGAATCACACGTGCTTGGTGACATAAAATAACAGTGGCGAGTCTTGCCCATCACATAATGGATGGTACAATGAAGCAACAGGTGTGGACCTCCAGAGATGGAGTCCAGGAAGGCTGGGGTTTCTCGGAAAAGGAGCAGGCAGAGCAAGGGGCCCCTTGAGGGAAAACAGATGGCTGGAGCTCATCCTGGAAATACGAATTTGGACCAGAGTATCAGGAGAGTCTCTTTTAGGAATGTTTATATTTTTCAGGCACAGTTTTAAAGGTGTAGAAATCATACTAGCAGTGATTTTAGGTGAATGACTTTATGGGATACCAGGATGGTGGATATGACATTGTATCACATAGTGAGTGAGAGACAGTTCTCTTTTAAATATTCTGAGTATATTAAGAAGAAAATCAGTTGGCACTAGCATGCTATTAAAACATTTTCTAACTACAAATTAATAACATTGTTGTATTTTCACTTCACTTTTAGTATAAGCTCGTCTACTCTTGCCAGGTGTAGTTGATTGCATTATTGTTCCAAATACCTACTGCACTCACCAGAGGAGGATTTGATTTCCCTTGCCCGATCAGCCTTATCCACACAACTTCTCTGGCCAAGGAAACGAGAGCAGGCCCAGTATGTGTCACTTCTGAGCTACAGCTTTAAGAATAAGGATTTCTCATATCTTCTTTTCCCTCTGCAGTAGAGTAGGCGATGTCCCAGAATAGGAGGTGTTCCATTAGCTTGGGGCACAGAGTAGGGAAAAGGTGGAGCAGACCACAGCGGACCTGAGAGGGACCTGCATCGTGGGCAAGAAATTAACCCAGTTTGTGGCTCTGGGAGGTGGGGCTCTTCTGTTACCTCCGCACAACCTATTCTCTTCCGACTGACAAAGCAAGATAAACTGTGTTCCCCGGTGGAAGTGGCACACAGTGTTCTTATATTTACATTATAAAAGGAAGCTTGTGTTTTTAAACTCCTACAGAGAAAAGGAAGATATGCTAAGCAATCACAAAGTGGATTACCAGATTTCTTAAGTTTGGAGAATACTGCTACAAGAGTGTAGGAAGCCGGTCCAGTTTTAAGTAGGGGCTACTGTGAAAGGCTTTGGGTTTAGAAAATAAAATTCTGATAGAAAAAAGGAGAAAGAATTTTTAAAAGAATAGGTAGAGGGTAAGGCAAGGGAATTCATTAATATAAGGGAGGAGTGATGGTGATATCTGCATTTTAAAACATTATATATTTTAAAGACATTTTAAGAGAAGATTATACATGTTGCCATGTGTGAATCAGAAGGAAGAACAGTATTAGAAATCCAAATACTCTCGGAAAGTTTCTTGACAGACTGTGTGTGCGAACTAAAATCCAGTTATTTAAATTAAAGAGCCGTTGCCTCAATGTACCTCATTTTAGTCCTCAAGTCCTTCCTGTCCTCATGGTTTCAGTGCTAACTTAAAAAAAAGGGGTATTTTTTTGCATTATGTGCATCTAGGTTTACAACTCCAATAGTTTTTACAATTACAGCCAGGTTTCATCACTCGAAATTTGCATAAATTCATAAACCAGTACCAATCCAAATCTGTACTGTTTCAGAATAAAATGGCAACCTGGAAACTGTCAGAACACAATACTCTGTCCCCGTGATTGCTAGGAATCCTGAGTTCATTAAGACACCCTTCACTGTTTGGTCCCTTGTCCTCTATTATGATAAGTGCCTTCTTAGTTCACCTAAGAATTTTATTTTTAAAATAAATAGCTCCAAAGATTAGCCAACTTTATTTTCACTTCAGAGATACATGTGCCCTGGAACCCTCTAAAAATAAAATAAATAAAAATTAATTGTTCCCTTTTGATATATATTACGGGGAAAAGATTGGATATTGACCTGTTCTGTATGGCCAAACCCATTAGTGTTAATAGTCTTATGTTTTAATATCGGTAAGTTGAATTTTTTAACAGAATTTAAATTCTATTGGCATAGCATTTATAGCTGGAAATGCAAAGTTTTTTTTCTCACTTCATTTTATAGCATTAAAATTTGATATTATGCTACAATGTTATTAAAATACATTAAGCCCTGGCTAGCTGGCTCAGGTCATGTGAGCATTGTCCTGTACACCAAAAGGCGCAGGTTCAATTCTTGGTCAGGGCACATACCTAGGTTGAGGGTTCAATCCCTGGTCGGGGCGACAACCAACAGATGTTTCTGTCTCATGTAAATATTTTAGGTGAGGATTTTAAAAAGTCAAGATTTATAATATAGGACAGATAGATAGTACATTTACACAAGCATACTTTAAAATGTAAAAAAAAAAAAATGAACCTTTTATAAAATACACCAAGAAGAGTATTGTGTTTAGTGTTTAGTAGTGTCAAGGACATTTGGGAGAGACTCTGTCCCAAACTGTGGGACAGTGTATTTCTGATACAAAATATGGGCTGTAAATATTTATAAAATTTTGTTTGCATGTTAAAAAATATTTTTAACTAATGTTGAATTCCCCCATCGCAGTGATTTACTTAAATTTCCTATGGCATAACTGAGGGAAAATCTTCAAGCTATAAATCATTTCTAACACATTCATTTGTTTTATGAGCTTTTAAGGATTATGAAAATATATTATTATTTATTACTTTTTCCAGCTTTATTGAGGTGCGATTCACTAATAAAAATTGTATATGCTTAGGTTGTATAACATGGTTTGTTTAAGGTGTACAACATATTGATTTAGTAAAGTACATATTTTGAAATGCTTACCCCAGTCAAGTTAATTAACATATTCAGTATACAATGCAGTATTATTAACTAATCATCATGCTATACTCTAGATCCCCAGAACTCATTCATCGTGTAAGTGAAAGTTTACACCATTAACCAGCTTCTCCCCATTTCCCAGACTTTAGGAACTACCACTCTATTCTCTGGTTCTATGAGCTTGACTTTTTGAGATTCTACCAATCCATGAGATCATGCAATATTTGCCTTTCTGTGTCTGATTTATGTCACTGAGTTCACCCACTGGGTTCACCTGTGTTTTCCCACATGGCAGGATTTCCTCCTTTTCATGTCTGATTAATATTCCACTGCACATATATATGCATACATATTACATTTTCTTTTCCATTCATCTGTGAACAGACAGGTTATTTTCATATCTTGGCTCCTGTGAATAATGCTACAGTGAACACTTTATTATTCCTGATGAAACTTTCATTGAAAGCTTAAAAATGAGATTGATGTGTGATGCATGGAAACCCACTTATTAAAATGCAAGAGCCATCAATGCTTCTGAAGCATCAGACATGTGAAACCATTGTACTGTTTTTGTTTTGGGAGAGGCCAGACTGGTTGATGAAAAACTGGCTGACAGTGGAATATCATCTTTTAACATTGAGCTTTCAAAAAAGTACTTGATTATGCAAAATTATTATTACTTTTTAATTATTTGGCTTAGGAAACAGGCTATCATAATTCTGCTCAGGAAAATCAAGGGATGCAGGAACAAGGCAGAGCAGAATTAAGTCAATATTTTACATTTATTCTATTAGTATTAAAAAAACATTGACTAATAAATTTGCTTATTCCTGAAATAGGGCAACAAAGTTTGGTGTTTGTAAAAATTCCAGAGAGATCAGATTTGAAAAAGAATTTCAAAGCAGAGTAATGTCCTTGACCTGAGCAGTTAAAGAAGCTACTTATAGTAACATCAGACGTGTACAAAGAATGTACTACCCAGAACATCCTCTTCCCTGTTTCAGAGCTATTATTATTAGGTCTTTTTGATTTATAATACGAGGTCTGTCTAGAAAAAGGTCCTACCGTTGTTACTATAATGAGAACAGTTTGTACAACATCAATGTAACCTGGCAGCCAAGGAGAGTGGACTGGAATGCACCTACGTGAACAATGACAACTTCACTGTACTAGTCAGTGGGGGTGGTAGATGCTGTAAAGTGAGCATGTGTACCATGTGGCCATCATATTCAAAATGACTGAGTGCGTAGTGCAATGAAACCACATCAAGTTTTGTGTTAAGCTTGAACTTTACCTCTGTGGGAACTATTCTAATGATTCAAAAGCCTCCAGCTATGGGCAACTGGTGATAGGCAGCTTCATCACAATAAGGCAAACACTCATGCATCACGTCTCATGCAGTTTTTTTCGTGAAACATCAAATCACCTAGGTGATTCAGCCCTCCTACAGCCCAGATTTGATGCCCTGCGTCTTCTGGCTTTTTCCAAAACTAAAATTATGTTTTAAAGGGAAGAGATTTCAGACCATTGATGAGATTCAGGAAAATACACCGAGTAGCTGATGGTGATTGGGAGAAGTGTATGAGGTTCCAAAGTGCCTACTTTGAAGGGGACTGAGGCATCATTGTCCTGTGTACAGTGTTTGTTGTACCTTATGTCTTCTTCAGTAAATGTCTCTTCTTTTCATAGTACATGGCTGGATACCTTCTAGGCAGACCTCATATATCTGACATCTTGAGAGCAGTGGACATCTTAGTAAATAATTCTTGCTCAGTTACTACAGCTTTGATCTCTTAAGTGGAAATTAAGAAAGGACATAGAAATATTCTGTGTCTTTTATAATTAAGCCAGGAAACATATTTAATATTGCTGCTTAATTAAGTCTGAGGATTTCTGTATGGTTTTTCAGTCTGCCCTGAGCCAGGAGGGAGGCGAGCTCTGGGAAACCACATGTTAGTGCAGGGAGGGAATTTCCCCGACTCATTTTAGGTGCTGGGCTGGGCTCTGTAACAAATGGTAGGTTAATAGGAGAAAACAAGCAAACGCTTTGTAAACATGTATATATATCTCATACATACATGAGGGAAATTTAGGGATGAGTAACCCAAAGAGGTGGGTTCAAATTCAGGCATCTATACCATCTTCAACAGAG
>PVKM010002225.1:0-53602 GCA_004027735.1 Carollia perspicillata | reverse complement strand
ACCCTCCATGTGATCTCCATTTCTGTGGTTCTGTTCCTGTTCTAGTCATTTGCTTAGTTTGTTTTTGTTTTCAGTGTGGATGTTAATAATTGTGAGTTTGCTGTCATTTTACTGTACATGTTTTTTTATCTTCTTTTTTTTAGATAAGTCCCTTTACCATTTCATGTAATAAGGGCTTGATGATGATGAACTCCTTTAACTTGACCTTATCTGAGAAGCGCTTTATTTGCCTTTCAATTCTAAACGAAAGCTTTGCTGGATAGAGCAGTCTTGGATGTAGGTCCTTGCTTTTCATGACTTGGAATACTTCTTTTCAGCCCCTTCTTGGCTGTGAGGTCTCTTTTGAGAAATCAGCTGACAGTCTGATGGGAACTGCTTTGTAGGTGACTGTCCCCTTATCTTTCACTGCTTCTAGAATCCTCTCCTTCATTTTAATCTTGGCTAACGTAATTATGATGTGCCTTGGTGTGTTCCTCCTTGGGTCCAACTTCTTTGGGACTCTCTGAGCTTCCTGGAATTCCTGGAAGCCTATTTCCTTTGCCAGGTTGGGAAAGTTCTTCTTTATTATTTGTTCAAATAAGTTTTCCACTTGTTGCTCTTCCTCTTCCCCTTCTGGTACTCCTATAATTCAGATGTTGGAACATTTAAAGATATCCTGGAGGTTCCTAAGCCTCTCCTCAATTTTTTGAATTCTTGTTTCTTCATTCTTTTCTGTTTGGTTGTTTGTTTCTTCCTTCTGGTCCACTCCATTGATCTGAGTCTCAGTTTTCTTTCCATCACTATTGGTTCCCTGTGCATTTTCCTTCATTTCACTTAGTGTAGCCTTCATTTTTCCATCTAATTTGCAATGAAATTCAACCAACTCTGAGAGCATCCTGATCACCATTGCTTTGAATTGCACATCTGATAGGTTGGCTGTCTCTTGGTCGCTTAGATATATTGGCTCTGAGGATTTGATCTGTTCTTCTATTTGAGCCTTTTTTTTTTTTTTGGTCTGGTTGCACCTGTTACGTAGTGAAGGGCAGAGCCTTAGGTGTTCACCAGGGCTGGGTAACTGGGTTGTGATGCTGTATGTAGGGATGGGGTCAGAGAGGGAACAATGGCGCTTGCTCCGCTTGCATTTCAGTCCCTTCTGCTGCTTCCAAAGGCAAACTGGACCCTTCTGGTGCTGGTTCCAGGGTGGGTGGGCTTGTGCACGTTCTAGGACCCTGTGGGTCTCTCCAACGAACTCTTCTGTGAGGCTGGGAGTCTCTCCTGGCACCTCAACCCCCACAGATGTTTTCAATTGGTGCTTTTAGGCTTTATTTCCTGGTGCTGGGGCCCTGGGTTGCGCCATCTGTCTCGCTGCCCATTTTCGCCTGGTTTATCTGCTCACAAATGTGGGACTGGGGTCAGCCAGCCGCCTTGCACGCCTCACTGGGCCAGCTCATTGCCACCCTGCGCCCGGGGTCTGCTAGCCACCGCCTGTGCACCCGGGTCACCAGCTACAGCTTTTTCCTGCCACGATCCCTCTGTACCATCCACCAAATCCGCCCCTCTTACCGGTCTGGATGAATGGTTGTCGGACTTCCATACAGTTCAATTTGCTGTCAGTTCTGGTTGTTTTTTTGTTTCTAAGTTTTTGTTGTCCTTAATTTTGGTTGTGCAAGGAGGCACAGTGTGTCTACCTACACCTCCATGTTGACCAGAAGTCCGACAATCAATTTTTAGAGAAGCAACAAGACAAAGAAAAAGGACCTTAGTCTATAGAGGTGGCACATTTCAGGAAGGTAAATTTACGGGAAAGGAATGGGAGCTATAAAGTCTACTTTGTCAAAATTGTTATGCAGGTTCGTCAGGTGCCATCGTCAGGCTGATAGTGGTCTAAAGTTGCTCTGTGATTAACTTGTGTTAATCAAAGACTTTGATTCATTCTGTTAATCAAAGGAAGGTCACCTTTGTTATTATTTGTCCTGCTTCTAGAGATAGGGGGAGGGAAGAGAGCTTTTTATGTGTTTGCTGCTGCTTGCATTCAGCTCAAAATGTAAAATAGTCATATTTTGGAGTGACATGTTCTGGTTTCCTTCATTTGGGATAACTGGAAAGGATGATCACACACCTACGGATGTTACTTGGTCTAATGACTGACCTGCCACTGAGCAGGAATGCATGAAGTAAATTAGAAAGCATGGGTAGACAGTAGAGGGCTGGAAAATATTATCCTTAAAATACCCAAATAGGAAGGGCAAAGTAGGGGGAGAAATGGAGAAATACAATGAAGATAAAACAGGGCAGGCCTAGACAAGTTCAAGGAATGAGTATCTTGGGGACAGCTCAGAAAACCCCCTGAGAACACAGTCAGCCTTCTCTGTAGTGAATTTTCTCCTTTGCAGATACCTCTCTTGGCTGGACAGGACGTGCCTTTGAAGTAAGCAGAATTGCCCCATATGTACTGGCAAAGTTCTGCTAAGACTGATAGCTTTGAGTATTTCTTACAGATTTAGAATTTGGCATCTATATATATCAGATACAGTTACTTTTTTAATATGTATTTAAAATACATGAAAACTAAAGGTCAGGTAGTATGTATAGCACTACCTGTTGTGTATACAAATAAGTTTTTTTATGAATGTAGATGAAGGGTAGTGATCTTTGTTTCACTAAACCCCTTAGCAGTCATCAGTTGCTTTTCTTACCTGGCTTCTATAAATGTTTAATGTCCCGTGGCACAGCCATTTCATTTCAGGCAAGACACTGCTTTCCTCATTGAAGGAGGGGCCCGTAGAATGTGCATTACTGAGAGCCTCAATCAGCTCATCCGCACTGGAAGCCAGCAGAGCCCTTCTTGAATGGAAACAGGAGTGGATGGAGTTAATCTTTCTGTGACTTGTAGCAGCAGTGTAACCTTGACTAATGACCTCCTCCATCCCAGTCCAACACACACATACACCACCCTCAAAATGAGCAACACTCAACAAACTAGGGAGTTCATTGTGAGTTAGTCTGATTCTTTAAGAAGAGATTTTCTAGCCCTTGGGAATGTGTTCTGAGTAAGATGTTAAAAGAAGCTAGTGTTTCCCAGGACCACTCACTCTTTTACATACCAGCTCTGTTACATGAGGTATTCTGTGCATGTTACTGTTTTGAAAAGAGAAGGATAAAGTCTTTTACTACATATATATCCTTTTATTACATTTTTCTTCAAGGCATTTGTGGCTCTTGGCATTCTGAAATTGAGAATGATCCAAACTACATGGGAATAATAACCTACCTGCCCAAGATAAACGATTCAGCACACCTAGTGTACCAGATATAAAACAAACTCAAAGCATCTGATCCTGTAAGCATTTTTTTCAAATCAAAGTCTTTGAAATTCTGAAGAATGCTAATGTTCAGAATTCAGTAGCACATTGCTGTTCAGCACCTTATCCCCCAGAGCACCCCTAAGGAGAATAGAGGTGCCAGCAGCAGAACCCAGAGAGACTCGTGAAAGGGAAGGCTTATCGTTTTTTTAAATCTAGTATCTTATTTTTAAATTTATACAAATTTTCCTTTATATCCTAAAATATAGCCATGTTCAGCTCTTAGTAATAATTGATTTTATTATCCACTGATTTTTTCTGGACAGCCCCAATCCAGAACCTCTCATTTTATCAAAGAGGAAAAGAAAACATTTGTTCCTAAAAAAATGTGCTGTTTTATTCTGCAGCACATCAGTACATGGGCTAATTTCACAATAAAGTATAGACCCAACCCAGAAATGAGCTTCCAGTGTACAAAAATTAAAAAGTAGAGAAATTCTATTGAAACTTCAGACCTAAGTTCAGTGTCAGCCTAAGACATATTTTATGCCTCACAGATTTAAATGTTACAGTTAGGATTCTGGCAAACACTCTACCAGCTATAGTATAGCTAATTGAATAAGACTGGAGCATCTAATTGAATTCTCGAACAAGAAAATATATTCAGAACAGAAGGGCAAATATTTCAGAAATCTGTATCTTCATATTTGGCTCTCTTTTCCAGAATGGTAGACTCTAATAACTTAACTAAAATAACAATTATTTTTCTCAGGCTGAAAATGTAGTAAGTTTTTTTCATTCTAGCTAGCACATTTATCAGCTATTACTCCAAAACACCCTATCCTCATGCACTTAAGTGTAACTGCTCTCTAATGCTTCGTATGTAACCTGTAATGATTATCATTTGTTGCAGTAGGTTGTGCCTACCAGTATTTGTCTCTAACTGCCCCAAATGGCATTATCATGCCTGAGATACAGAAATCTCCCCGTACATGTGAATGTTATAGAAAGGACAGCCCTAAGGGAAAAGGGTGCTGCAGCCGTGACTCCTCAAGATATTTTGACAACAAATCTGTCAATTTTATTCTTCTGGGTTGATTTTATGTCATTGGAGAAAGCCTGACTTTTTGAGAAACTTACACTGGAAATAACAGTTAACAGTAACAGCCACACCATTACCGTGTCTGCTACAGCTCACAGTATTCGTTGCCTGGGTTTATTTCCTCTTTTATTCTATTACTGACTTAGTGGAGTACATGGGATTTAGGAGGTTTCCTTAAGAAAGCCTAAAATCAATGGGCAGCTTAGCCCTTGTACATCGGTCAGAGAGGACTACCTGGAGACAGAAGGCTTTGCTGTGTGTCTGGGCTCAGTAACGATGCAGGGCATGGCTTTGGGCCACTTACTTTCCCTCTCTGTCCCTCATCTCCTAACCTTTAAAATGGAAGGAAATGACAACACTGAACCTGGCTTGCCCTGCAAAATCTTTGAGAAAGTCAAATGCAGTGTATGTGAAAAGAATTTTTACTCTTGATTTAAAAAAAGAAAACCTCTTTATAAATCTCATCTCCACAATCTACCTTATTTAACTGTATAAACCGAGTGGAATTGCATATCTAATTGGCAAATGTAGAGTTAAAACCTTCTTAAGCATGCAGGTATTTTAGGATAAAATAAGAGTTCCTATAAATGCATTACATTTGTAAGACCTTCATCAATTTATTTTCATTAAATCTTACACAGTTAACAACAATGCTCTGCATTATCAGAATTTTAATTAAGTTTCTTTAGTCAGTCCTCTGTTATTTGACATAAAATCAACTTAAGCCTTCTTGTGTTCTTCTTAAAGTAATAAGTGTTTTCACTTTATTCTCTATGTGTAAAAAGTTTAATCTGGTAAAAAATGTATTCTACAATGTGAAATTATGCACAATTCATTCAATGTCTATAATGAGCTCCTTCCTCATCAACTATCGGTCGCTGCCTATGTCTGTACCTCATTTCCTTGGGAGGTAAAACAATGACATTAAAACTCCAGCAGTACCATCTATGTCAGAATGGTCGATTAATTTTTGAAGTCATATCCCTAGTCTTTACATTTTAAGTTAATTTGACTCCTAATTGTCATAAACAAATAACACAGTGAAGGCAAAATTTATGAGAACATTCATGAGCAGTTTTTCTCCTCTTGGAAGACGTGGTTCTAGCTTAACAGGAGTTGGCAATATGATATTGAGGAAGTAGTAAGAAATCACTCGTACCGGAAATTGTCCAAAATTGAAGCTTTAAAAACACGGAGTTACGTAAGATGTGGCATTGTAAGCATTAGAGACTTTCTAAGAATGACATTTCTCAATGTAAAACAGAAACTCAAATTCAAAAATGTATGTAGTGTAGAAGCTCAATGTAATTAATATTACAAATTAAATCTTTTAACATTATTATTTAAATTTTTTAATCAGACAAGTCATACTGGTGTTTAGGGATGGTGGTGGCGGCGGCAGTGTTTTTAAATCTCCCTGGACCTCTTTCGCCCCCACCGCTCCAACAGGAGCGACTTTATTTGAGTCTCAATTCAAACACAAATATTTTATGAAGACAACCAGGGAAATCTGAGCATTGCTGTCAGTTTATTTTTAATTTTTTAGATGCAGTAATTATTTTATCTTTTTTATAAGTCCTTACAGAGGTACATACTGACATTGTTACAGATGAAATAGTATGATATCCAGCATTTGCATCAAGATAGGATAGGTAAGAGTCAGCGGGGGCTTAGAGGGAACAGAATGTATTTATACATTTATACATTTCTTAGAGGAAACAGGTCATGTATTTATAGTTGTTGAAAGTTTAAATCAGGTTATCAGGTTTACATGGTGTTGAAGGGTATAACAGATTCATTATACTGGCTGTTTTTGAATACTGTTTTTTTTAAGTATATTTGTAATAAAAAAAATTGCAATGTTATATCAAAAAATGCTAGCCTACATCAATGATTAAAAAATTAAAACAAAATGATAGCTAAGAAACAAATAAAAGAAATGAAATGGAATGTGAAAATATAGACAGTTAAAACAACAAATCTTTTAAAAAGAAGAGAAAGCAGCAAAGGTCAGATGGGATAAATGTGAAAGAAAAAATGGTGGATTTAAACCAAATCTTTTAATAAATTACATTAAATGTAAATGGTCTAGAAACTTCCAAAAAAAGCAGAAATTTTCCAAGTACATTTGTAAAAGCAAGACTTAACCCGTCTTGAGCAGGGGATGAAAAGATAATTTAAATATGAAAACATGTATGGATTAGAAGGGGCAGATACAGAGCACACAAACGCCACTCACGTGAAGCCGAAATGACTGTCACTGTTAGACAGAGAGGGCTGAGGTGGTGGTTATCATCAGAGACAAAGGGACACCTCATAATAATAAAGGGGCAAATTCATCAAGATATAAAAACATAGAAATCCTAGATGTATATTTCTCTGATAGCAGAGCTATAAAATACATAAGTCAAAAGTCGAATCCGCAATTATAACTGGAGAGTTTATCACTATTCTTTAATGATAATTGAGAGAAAAAATAGTAACTGATGGAACAAATAGACAAAAATAGTAAATACACAGAGGGCTTGAATGGTACTGTCAGTCAGCTGGACCTCACTGACCAGACATGTATGGTCATTCCACCCAACAATGGCAGAGTGTTCTTTTCAAATGAACACAGAACATGACCAACATCTACAGTATTCTGAGCTATAAAACAAGTCTCAATAAATGTTAAATAACTGAATTCATAGAAAGTACAGTCTCTGACCACAGTAATATTAACTTAGAAAGCAGTAAAAAAAAAGCTTTCACACAAATTCCTAATACTTGTAAATTAAACAGCACACTTCCAAATAACCCATGCTGTAAAGAAGAAATCACAAGGAAATTAGGAAATATTTTTAACCCAATGGAAATATACCAAAAGTGTTGAGATGCAGTATAAAGCAATGCTTGGGACAAGTGTTTGGCTTAAAATAATCATCTTAGAAAATAAAAAAGGTCTAAAATCAATAATCTAAACTTCCAATTATGAAGCTAGAAAATGAAGAGGAAATAAAATGCAGCTTAAGTAGAAGAAAAGAAATACAGAGTAGAAATCAATAAAATAAAAAAATGGGCCCTGGCTGGTGTGGCTCAGTGGATTGAGCGCCGGCTTGTGAACCAAAGGGTTTGATTCCCAGTCAGGGCATGTGCCTGGGTTGCAGGCCAGTTCCCAGGATAGGGGAAGTGAGAGGCAGCCACACATTGGTGTTTCTCTCCTTCTCTTTCCCTCTCTCTTCTCCTCTCTCTAAAAGTAAATAAATGTTTTTTTTTAATGAGAATGCAGTAGATAAAGTAAATGAAATTAAAAGCTATTGTTTTAAAGAGATCAAAAGTTGATTATGTCATACTTAAAAAGTGAGAGAAGACATAACTCACCACTATTAGCATTAAAGGAGAGGATTTAGATGAAATGGTCAAAATCTGGTGAAACAAGAGATTTAGGGAAGAAATATTGCTAATCCTACTTAAACTGTTTCAAAAAATAGCAGAGCAGGCAAACTTTCCAACTTACAAAGTATCATCTTAGTACCAAAACCATACAAAAACTAGGAAACTAGGAGAAAGGAAATTTATAGACAAACATTCAAATATCCCTCATATCACAAGAATGGGCAAAAGTTGATGAAATTACCAACCATTGTTACCTAAAAGATAAATTGTAAGTAAGGATACAAAATAATAACAATAATAAGAAAAAGAAAAAATACAATTAAATAATACAGTAATTAATAAATAACAATACAAGAATAAACTTTCACATACTCACAACTGTAACCCTACTTTTGCCCACTCCTGTAGGCAGATATTCTCAAATTCAGCCCAGCAAGATAAAGCGATGCAAGGGTGATTTAACGTTTGAAATCAATTCACTGAATTCACTGTATTAATGCAGCAAGGGAGAAAAACCATATGATCGTCTCAGTAGATGCAGGAAATTTTTTTTACAAAACTCAACACCAAGTCGTAATAAAAATGCAGAAAAGGCTACATATAGTAAGGTATGCCGCCTTTGGGAATGGCTTTTTCCTCAGCCCGATTCTCTGGAGATTCGTGCTGTTGTATCAGAAGTTCATTCCTTTTTATTGCTGACCAGCATTGCATAGTATGGGACATATCCCTGTTTAACCGTTCCCCCACTGGAGGATATTGGGGTTGCTTCCAGTTTTCATTTCTAAGAGGTTATTTCTCAACTATCTTGATTTCATTATCACCTGACATAGTGTAAATGTTCCTGTATATAATTTAAGCATTTTCGAGAATTCTCAAATCTTACAATATTAAGTTTTTGTGTACTGTCTAAAATACCTCAGGATCTGTTTTCTGAATATGTTTATAAGGAAATTTGTTTAAAGAAGTTATATCTTTTCAAGTACAGGGGAGTTTCATTTATGTAGCACCTGGATCTGTCTTGGATTAGATTTTATCACAACTGTCTTTAAATGGACATTTTATAATTTGCAGTCAGTACCCTGTGTAGCTTCTGATGAGAGCTTCTGTGTAGATAATTGCAGTCAGTACCCTGTGTAGCTTCTGATGAGAGCCTAGGGTAAATGCATCCAGTAGGGTCGTTTTATCCTGGAAGGGGGCGCTTCCTCAGCCACCGCGGTCCAGTTAAGATACACTCCTTAAGTACACTTCGCAATTTGCTGGGCAAAGATTTGGTTCTGACACATCCTTCATTCCCTTTTAAAGTGGATTGAGAGCCTGTGGTCTGATCTTTCAGCTTTAGAGGTTCCAGACAAGATCCAAGGCATCGACTCTGAAATACAAACTTGTCAGTATTATTTTTCTTAAGTTTTAGTTTGTGAAATTGCAATCTTGAAGCCCTTGTGAAACTGTCTTATACATCTGTATACAAATTGGTTCTGTGGTTTTAAATCATCTTTTCTGCAGCTAAGATATGTGCCTCTCAGCTTGCTCAGCAGTCAGTATCAGAAAGAAGCAGGGAAGACACCACTGCTCGGGAAAGTGTTAAGTGAATACAGCAGCCATTAATTGTCTCTTGCTGGGTCGTCCAACTGCCTGTGAACCTAGGCAAACTCAGCCCACGGCTTTCTTACCTCTGCCTGCGTTCCCAAAATAATCTGTTCAGCGATCTGTCCTTTTTTCTGTTCGGGAAACAAAGTGGGGGAAAGGCTAGCTGCCTTCTCTTTCTCTGTCGTTTGCCTAAGACCTTCACCCTGATTTGCCCACCAAGCTCCAGGTTCCCTGGTGCCTGAGTTACTGAGGAGGTGCCACCCCTCAACTACCTTCTCTTCTCTTTTCCTTTTAATGAACAGATTATTAATGCATAATTATTTTTTAAATATCAGAAGTATTTACAACACTTTCAAAAAAAATTGTAAGCATGTTGCAATATATCAGTTTTTAAATATAGTTGTATCAGCCCACTCGTCTACAGGAATAAAGACTGAAAAGATAAACAGATCAGAGGTGTTAAGAACATAGAGCACAGCACAGGGAGGCACTACTGCCTGGGAAGACTCATCATTTGTCCAGGGGGCCCTCTTCACTGCAGGCCCAGAATCCTACTTCTGCTGCTCGTGTCGCTGGCCCAACCACTGTCACTCTGCCCTGGGTTACCAGAGCCTCTGAACCATCTCCCTGCCTCAACACTGGCTCTCTGCACCCTCCCCACCATGTGTTCTGCACGAAACAGCCACAGTGACTCCTTAAAACTGGAAGCAGTATCACACTGCTCATCTGTTCCAGACTCTGCAGTGGCATCCTCCACACACACACCTCTTTGATCTGGTCTCCCAACCCCATGTTCCTTGCTTACTACACTGCAGCCTGTGTTGTATATACCAGCCGGCTTCCATCTTGGGCTTCCCCGCCCCCCACCCGCTGCCTGGAAAGCTCTCCCTTCAGACACATGCAGGGGGCGCTCTCTTCCTTCTCTGCGCAGTAGTCACCTTAGCCCAGAGCCCTTCCCTGTGAGCTCTATAAAAACAGCAAAGTACCTACCCCTGCCTGGTTCCTTGCGTTACTCACTCTATTTTTCTTTTTATTTCTTGTAATACTATGTTTATATTTACATGTTAATATATAAGCATGTTTGTGCATTACCTCTTGTCTGTGCGCCCACCTAGAATGTCAGCTCCGTGGGAGCAGAGACCTTTTCTGTTCAATGCTGTGGCACTGTAGACCATGCCTGGCCCCTAGGAGTAATGTAGTAAATACTTATTGAGTAAACTAATTAATGACTCTTTGCTTTATACTACATTACCAAAAGTGGCAGAATAAGCCAAGAGCAAAAGAATCAGAACACTAAACTATTTAATAAGCATAACGTGAGTCTGGTAAATAAATTGGTTTTGACAGATAGATTATTATTATTATTAGTCTAGCAGTTTCTGAGAATGTTAAATGGTACCATTATGATTGTGAAGTTGTCAGTTTTTCTTTGAAATCCTGCTGTGTTGCCTTATAGCTTCAAGTATATTTAATCAGGTGTTTACTAGATTAGAACTCATATTTTTCTGATGAAATGAACCTTTTATCATTATGTATCATTTATCCTCGATAACTGCTTTTGCCTTAAAATCCATTATGTCTGTTGTGCAGTTTTACCAGTTTTCTTTTTGTTAATGTTTGTTTGCATCTTTTTTCTCCATAAATATTTCAGCTGCCTGCACCCATGTGTTCACGTGTTTCTTCTGAGCAGCATATGTAGGGATTCTCGCACACTTCCACTCACAGCTTGTTTACATTTATCCACATGTGCACCGGTTTTTTGTTCATAATTTTTTGTTCCGTCTTTTTCTTCCTTATGTTCAGTTTCTGAACTCATACTCATAGATATATGAATATTTATATAAGAAGTCTGTCCAGCAGGTAGGTAGCCATACAATACAAAAAACAGAGACATTTATTGAGGAAGATACAAGACACATTGTACACAGGACAATGATGCCTCAGTCCCCTTCAGAGTAGGCACCTTGGGACCTCACACAGTTCTCCCAATCGCCATCAGCTTCCCCATCATATTTTCCTGAATCTCATCGATGATCTGTCTGATATCTCTTCCCTTTCAAAGGTGATTTGAGTTTTGGAAAAAGCCAGAAGTTGCAGAGGTCCAAATCTGAGCTGTAGGAGGGCTGAGTCACCTGGGTGATTTTATGTTATGCTAAAAAATTGCACAAGACGTGATGTATGAGCAGGCACGTTGTCAGGATAAAACTACCAATCACCAGGTGCCCATAGCTGCAGCCTTCTGAATCATGTGAATAGTTTCCACAGAGGAGTGTTCAAGCTTAACAGAAAATTTGATACAGGCTTATTGCTCTACTCACTCAGTTTTTTTTTTAATGTGATGGCCACATGCTCATTCAAAGGCATCTACCGCCCCCACTAATCAGTACGGTGAAGTCATCATTGTTCATGCATGCACATACCAGTCCTCTCCTTGGCTGCCAGGTTGGTTACATTGATGCCTCTCAAACCATTCTCATTATATTAATAATGACTAGACATTTTCTGGACAGACCTCGCCTATAAGAACAAATATATATATTACTTCCTCCTATTTCTGTACCCTTTAGAAGCTTTTTCTGCCACAGTATTAGTAGTAGACTTTTCCCAAGCTTTGTCTGATATTTACCTATTTTTCCATCACTCTTAAGTAATGGTAAGAAATCTATTATTTGCTGGACATAGGAATCTAGATTGACACTTCTTTTGTTTCAGTACTTTCAAAATTTTACTCCCTGGTCTTCTGGGCTGTCCGCCACCAGGCTGCTTATGATTCCTTTCTAAGTGCGCTTTGCTTTTTCTGGGTGCTTTGAGCCCTCGCCCTGGCCTTTAGTATTCTCTAATTTCACAGTGACGTACCTTGGTGTGAATTTAATTTATGCTGCTAAAGGCTCATTGTTCTTTGCAAATATGAAGTCTTGTTTTTCACCAATTATGAAAAATTATCAGCCATTGTACCTTCATGTACTTTCCTCTGGAATTCTCTCTCTTTGGTCCTGGAGTCCCAGTGAGGTGCATATTGGCCACTACATTCTGTCCTCCGCGTCTGTTGTTTCCTGTCTTTCTCGGTGCTGGGAAGTTTCCTCAGACCATTCGTCCCTGCTGTAATAGTCTTCCCTGGGGTCTGATCTGCTGGCGAGCACATCTATTGAAGGGTTGTATTTCTATGACTGTGTGTGCGCGTATGAAATTATATTTGATTCTACATCAAGACTATGTCTGTAGTGTTTTCTTTTTTCATATTTTGGGTATCTCCTTTAAAGCATTGATCATGTTTATTGTTTGCTTCTAAGTGATAGTTTTTCGTCTAGTTTTTGCAGCTTTGATTCTGCTATTTGTTGTTGTCTACTGTTGTCATACACAGTAGGCTATACTTTATGTGTCCTGTATAATTGTAACATAGTGCGTTTTCAGCAGAGTTTATCTGTGACAATCCTGGATAGCCTGAGTTAAGAGCTTGTCCTTTGGAGATTTGTTTTGCATTTGATTCTGGCAGATACTGTGAGGTTGTCGCCCACCTATAGGTTTAAAAGGACACCGAGAGTGGCTGCCCCATGCCCTGTACTTCAGGTGGGGGCCCATGGGGTGGTTGCATGTTACTCCATCTTTCTGAACATGATTACAAATAAACTTGAAGATGTCTGTCTTGTACTATCACAGGGGAGCCCGTGGAAGACACCTACAGTGAGGCCTCTTTCAAACGTAATTATCTGGGATGACTCCACACCCGCTGAGTTGCCCTTGTATTGAGCTCTACCGTCCTAGGATGTATTTTTGTTACTTTTTCTGGTTGGATATGCCTAGGTTATTTGGTGGACACTGAGGAATCTCAATCTGAGATGTTACTTGGCCTGTGGATATAAATTCTCAGGAGACAGAGAGGGAGAAGGGTATACACGCATATGTGTGTGTATGCTCACAGAACACACACGTACAATATAGTGTTCCAATCTAAGTTCACACCAAAATAGACAAGTTTTCTGGTGCCTTTCTACCAGTGGGTGGGTTTTCTCGTGTGCCTTGTCATCGGTGCTCTGTCCCTGTGCTCAGCTACAATCCAGTCTCCTACCAGACCCCGTGCAAACGGGCCCTTGCCTGCTCCTCTGGCCTCATCCACTGCCACCGCGTTTCTCACATCCACACATCAGTCCTTGTCGTCTTTTCTGTTCCTCAGATGTGTCGACGTTACGTTGCTGTTACCTCTCATAGAATGTCCTTTCACCGGCACCACACAGATCTACCTCCTCCTTGCCATTCAGAGCTCACCTCTCTGCAAGACCAGGACATGTGGGGCTCGGTGTAAAATGAAAATGCAGGCCCCTTCAAGGGGGGAGCATTAAAATGTTAAGACAGTGACAGCGGAGCATTAACCAGCATGGGCTTCCATAAATGTGGGGCTCATTTCCACTTAGCTCTTATCGGTCACATCACTCTGGTATTTTCTTCCTTTACAATAATTACCAGTATCTGAAATTATTTATTTGCTTACTTATTCTCTATCTGCAATTGCTGGAATATGAGCTCTATGCAAACAGAGCCCACTGCATTGTTGGCTGCTCTGGCACCTAGAATAGTGCCTTGACTCAATAAATATTTTGTTTGTTTAATGAGCAAATAACTTAGTCCATTATTTTCTGTGTTACAGATAGCAATCTACTTTAAGGCCAAATATATTTCAGAGTAACTTACTCAATCCTTAAAGCCAGAAATTCTCAAACAACGTATGTTCTTAATAGATATAAAAGGAAACAATCAGAATTTTAAAAGATCATCTTGGAAGTAAGAAAAATATGTTTCCGATCCAGAGGTTTAAAGATGAATTGTAACACCAAAACCAACAACAAAAACCTACCTTGAATAGTTTATATTTAGGTTCTCAAGAACATGTGAAGGCAGGTTTTATTTATTTTTTTAAATAGCAATTTTATTTTCTTCTCCTTAGGGTTCAAGTAATACTCAATACTATCATATGGACTTAAGCAGGTTTTATCACCTTGAAAATATCAGTGATATTGAAATGTACCATTAACATATTCTCTTGTCTGTAGATTTCATTACACCCTTGAACTAAGGACAGTCAGTCCACCATAGTCGGATAACTCAGTGCTAAGGCTCATAAAAGGAAATGCATTTGAACTCATTAACTTCTGCGGTTCCCTATACTTACATTATTTTACAACTTTATCTTAAAGTACTTTAAAATATTTTTTATGAATATATAACAGTTTAGACTAAAATTACTTTAAATCATTTCTAATTTGTTGTTTGATTAATGTACATTGTTAACTAAGCTTTTGTTCGTCCATAACAATTGAGAAATAGGTTTATAATCCCCCCAATAACAGTGGTTGTGTCACTTATCAAAAATGTGGCCATTGCCAGCTCTATTTCTTACTGCATTTTCTCTTCAACTTTAAGTTTTAAAGCCTACAGCAGTTTTTTTTTTTCGTTAATGCCGTCCTAGCTGCTTAGCATTTTACAAATGACGTGACAGGCAAGGTACACGTTGTTTTAATCAAGTGCGCGGCTTCATGGCTGTGACAGTTGGCACCGCCTCAGCCCTGTGAAACGCAGAGCCAGGCCTGATCGTGCTGTTGGGGTTTTACCTAGGCAACCACGTACCTACCTTTAAGTGTGCTTTTTTTTTTAACCAAACATCAGTTGTTTCGATAGAGTCATTATTACTTCTTCAGGTTGACAGCCTTTCTCAGTACAGACTATTCTTTCTGTTCATTACTAAGCTCTTGATGGTTCCTAAATGTGTAGCTTTGTTGGAATAACCCATCAGCGCGTGTTCCGGTTAGTTATATGCAGCGATAAGTGATAGACTGTTTGTGTCCAGGGATCGCGACTGCGCACTCTCCAGCCAGTCCTGCACCCTGCCTGGCCCTGGCAGGCAGCAGCAATGGATTCTGATCTCCTTTCCTAACGGGTCTCCAAGCAGCGTGACGATCTTTCTTAACACAGTGCTGATTTTGCACAAACTAGTAAATCCTAGATTCTAGTCCAGTCCTTTCATTATACCAGTGAGGAAACTGAATTCCAGATATTTTCAGTGATGTGCTGAAATTCACAAAACCAATTAATGGCAGAGCTGGGACAAGAAAATAACTCGAATGACTCCGCATTAAATCCTCTTTGTCCCGGCACTAGTGCTGTCGGTGAATTTCCCTGCTCTAGCCGTCTTTGTGCTTAGCAACATGACTTTTTAAAGAATCTTAAAGAAAGAGAATAGCACCCACTTTAAATCCTATCTTTGCACCAAGGGAAATTAGACCAGCTCAGCCCCCTCAAGAAGACCACCACAACTCCGCTGCCCACCGCAGCTTCTTCCAGGCCCCCTTAGAGACAGCCCCGCCGCACCACACCCAGCATCAGCTGCATGCCGGCGAACATCATTCTCAGGAGTTTGGCTGCACATTTTTACTCCATTTACCATTTTCATTCATAGCATATCTGTACCAATTACCATTCTGCAAAAATGCCAAGGATCTTAAGATGTATGACTGGTTTGGGAGGCTAAATGGCAGTTTTTAGAGTTGCCTTTTTTTGTTTCATGTACTAAGAATATTGGAATAGGTCCAAAGAAATACCCTACGATACATACTGTATATGTTTTCTCTGCAAGGATCTGCTTTTCATGGAACTGCTGGGCATCAGTCTTCATTATGCATTTTGTATGTATCAGCTGCTCCACTGCAGATCAAGGGCAAACTTTTACTCTAAGGTTACAAATTATGTTGTTATAAATTTGATTCTCACTGGGCCAATCAGCTGAAAGTTCTGCCAAGGGTTTTTTTTTTTTTTTCCCCCGAGTCATGTAATTCAACCAACGCTCCCCTGTCCGACTTCAGTAACGTGAAGGTATTATCCCTCTTTGTCTCTGAGCATGTTCTTGTATAATAGGCCTTACTTTAAAAAGCACCCAGTTACTGCATTTCCCTGACATTTCTCCAGCTCTCGAATTACAATTAGTCACACAGACCAATTTGCAGCCTTGGTTTTTCCAATCTTTCGGACCCAGCTGGTAGCTAATCCTCAGCATTTTTCTTGTGCTGTCATAATTGTTCCTTTATTTGGTTTCCTCTGCCAGCAGCAGTGGAAATGAAACTTATTTTTACTGTAATTTTGGAGATTACTCTGGACCCTGTAAAACTGTGCCTTAAGGGTGCTCATGTTCACAGTTAAAGAATAGCAGTGATTCTCCAGGTGGCTGCACCTTCCTAGGGGAGGGGGTTAAGGGTGGTGGGATTACATGTAGTGTGAGACAGGCAGCGCCTTTGTTTCATTAACCTGAGTTATTTGGGGAACCATTTATATAGTATTTTGAGCTTTATTTTGAACTAAAGACTGTAAGAGATCTTTATATTTATACAGAGACATCATGGGAAATGGCCTGAAAGTTTAGGAAAGCCTCAAATGTGTCCCTGAGTCTCTCCTTGGCCTTTGTTCTAGCCTAGCCTGGGGTGTTCCCAGGCGGTGGAAAGTTGTGCCTTGTAAGGAGGCTGAACACAGGGGACTGGGGGCCCTGACCAGGAGAGAAGCACCGGCTTTACAATTAGGAAAAATTAAAGGGCTCTTCTTATATGTAACAGGTATGTTGCAAATATTTTTTCAATATTTTATTTATTTATTTTTAGAGAGGGGTTGGGGGAGGAGAGAGAGGGAGAGAAACTTTGATGCTCGAGAGAAAGAGAGATTGGTTGTGTCTCTCTCACACCCCCAACTGGGGACCTGGCCCACAACTCAGGCACGTGCCCTGACTGGGACTCAAACCAGTGACTTCCATCTCGTAGTCCAGCTCTCAATCCACTGAGCCACAGCAGCCAGGGCATATGTTGTAAATTTTAATGAAGCGAAAGTAACTTAGAAATACAGCTTTTAGTTTACTATAAGGTGTCTCCTTTAGCTTTCAGTTTCTTATTTGGGTTCATCGACCTTCATTTTTTTAATCATAGCTCCTGCACTAGTAATCTGTTGCAATGTAACAACCCCAAAATAGCAGCTTCAAACAATAAATGTTCTTTGCTGCCAAACAATCTGTGGTTGGGGGATCCAGAAATAGCTTAGCTGAGCGGTTCTGCTCAGTGTCGCTTGTAGACGGCTGTCCCAGGTGTTTCGCTAATGTGCTTGTTGTTGGTCAGTCCCTCGTTTCTCTCCCTGTGGACTCTCCATCGGGCTGCTTCAGTGTCCTCATAAGGAGGCAGCTGGCTTCCCTCTGCAGTAGTAGTCACACAGGCTGACCCATCAGGGAGCGGAATCCCTGGGGGACAGCGCGCAGGCTGACTCCCACAGCCCCACATAAAAGTCATGTTTGAAGGAGATTGTAGTCAAAACAATAGCTTTGTATTCACATGGCTGGCGTGCATGGGTTGAGTCGTGACTGGTTAGTTAGTATGTGTCAGTGTATGGCTAGGTTTATCGTAACTGGCATATAACATGTATCTTTTTTTTTTTTTACTTTAAAGCACTTTTGTATCTTGGATTGTGAATAGAATATCTGATTTGTGTTTATCATTGTCATAGAATAAAAGCTACCAATCTGAGACAACAAAAATCAAAGATGCAGTGTGTGGGATGCAGTTGTCTGCTTGCGTAACTACTTTAGCTACTTTAGGAGAGGTGGACTGTTGGGTTAGCTTCTTGTTTTTGTCAGACCGCCACTCACATACTTTCTACATATTGCTCTTGTTGATGGAAACAGAAAACCATTTTCTGTTACAGAGCCACAATATAAATGAGAAAATTGTGAGCTGAAATGGGAAAATAACATTATAATTATAACTCAGGAAATACAACTCAGAATTTTAAAATAAGTTTAGTGTATGCTGAAAATGTTAGCATTTTTTAATGTACTTCAAGATAATTACATTGCAAGCATAATACAATTTTTACCATTGTTTCCCAGTTGAAGGGTTTAGGAATGTTTACATTCTTACTTTTGAATCACGCCAAGAGATACGTGTTGTTTTCTTGGCATCGAAACCTGTACAAACAATAAAATGGTTTTCACTATTCATCTGTTACTATTATTGATCCTAGGCAAGTTAGCAAATAGCACTTTTAGGTTATTATTTTGTAAATGACCACAAGGCACCCTTCTGCGCTGATATCAAGAGTACACCAAATCGTCTTTCTCAACGGAAATTTGTCAGTACACATCAAGAGGCCTAACGTCCACACCCTGTAATTAGCAATCCCACTTCTAGAAACATGTCACAAAGAAATCATTGGAGCCCTGGCTGGGTGGCTCGGTTGGTTGAAACGTTGTCCCATGCACCAAAAGGCTGCATGCAGGTTTGATCCCCTGTCAGGGCACATACCTAGGTTGCAATTTCGAACTTGGTTGAGGACATGTGCTGGAGGCAACTGATCTCTCTACCCCAACCCCTTTCTCTCTGTCTAAAATCAATAAATATATGCTCAGTAGAGGATTAAACCATTTAAAATATTTTGATAAAAATAATAATTGGAGAAAAGTCAAAGATCTATATGTCCATGGCAGTATTATTAAAAATATTGGAATAATATCCAGTGGCAAATAATAAAATAAATGATACTACATTCTAATTATATTAGTTACCATACAAGCTAAACTACTGTAACCAAAAGATGGATCTACACGAAGAAGTTTATTTGATCGTGGACAGACTTGCCCCTCCAGCCCTTTCCCTGAAGCCAGACAAGGCAGTCTCTCCCCATGTGTTCCTGGTGCTCTGCAAGCTGCAGGCCCTTCACTGGAGCTCAGGGCAAGTGTTTGAGAGCAAGTGTGTCTGTGCTCAGGCCCATTGAGAGGACACCCAGCTACATAGCCGCTCTCCATCGTGCCCAGACGGATCCCTGATGGTCTTCACAGCCAGATGCCACGGGAACTTCTCTTCCCAGCACTGATGTTCCGGGCCGGGGGGCCCAGGGTGGAGCTGGGAACCCACTCTCCTCCGCTGCCAAGATACCCTCCAGATTCTTACCCACCACACATGGGCGTGGGACCAACCTAATTTGGGTCTCCGCCCCTGTCACGAGCATGTTTTGCAACAGAGTGTTTCCTGTTAAGTCATCTGGGCAACTGCTCGGCTAGCTGCCCACACAGCAACCTGACACCAAGGAATAGGGAAGTCACACGAGGTAACAGCTTTAGGTAAAAAGCTGACTCTTTTATTGAATATAGGTTGACTCAAAGTAGAACATCAACATACTTTAACATTCTACTCACACTTTAACAATCTAGGAGGAAGATAACACATACACAGCAATCAGTGGTGGATAATGAACCCAAATCCCAGAGTCTCTGCAAACAGGTCCAGGAGACAGCATGGTGGGCAACGGAGTCATCAGCGTCTTCAAGTAAAGCCAGTCTAATAGGTCAGAGAGGGTCTCACAGGTCCAGCTCCAGCAGGGCAGAGCCTCCAGTGGCCAATGCCAAGGGAGATCAGCGGGCGTGGAGCAGCGCTCTGGTGTGTGGAGCTCGGCTATCTCAGCAGTGGTCTGGAACCTGCCTCAGTTATACCCTTGAGGGAGGTGTACTTTGACCATTTTGACCCTCCCAGGTCGTTTGGTCAGCATTTTGGTACCCCGATGGCAAGTGGGGCATTTCCACAGGAGCCTATCTATGGGAGGTCCCGCTCTGCAGACGTGGTGGTTCCGATCGCGTGTGCAGATGTCTTAAGTGTGCCACCTCGCAAAATAGGTCTGGCATGATTTAGATAGTTTCCTTCTTGAACCAAAGTGTCATGGACGACTGGCAGCCATCCTGGTTGACATGAGTGACTCCACTTTGCTTTGTATGTTTTATCCTGTCTTGACCAGACTGGTGCCATGTTATTGGTCCCTCTCTCCGCATCCCTTCCTACCAGTGTCTGTGTGACTTCTTCCTCATATCCTTAGTCACAGGAACTCTGTTCAGGTAATTCCACAGGGTGGCTGTTGTATAATTTAGTCGTAATTCTGATGTGGTCCCAGGAGCGGGCAAGCACAGTTTTGCCTGCGGTGCCATACTGATCAGAAGTCCCCTTTTCGAGTTTTAGACAATGTCAAAACGTAAGCTCAGTTTCCCACGTGTTTCCTGCATCGTGATCCACTTATTTATTCACAGACCACCTTCCCCTTTACCCTTTCTACCTATTCATTTTTATCCTAAAATTTATCATAATATTTCCAAAAGATAGTGCTTGCATTACTAAACAGAAATAAGAATAAGTTTATTCATGATTGCACGACAAGTAGACTTATTCCAGTGAGTAAAGAGGAAGCGAAGGAAATATACCAAAATGTTTTAAAAGAGAAAAGGGTTTTGACAGATAAATAAAAGGGGAGAAAAAACACACTGTCTTAGGAATCCAGGTCATGTTACTTCCTCTTTTGGGAAACACATCCTATCCCCAAGGGAGTGTTGTGTAGAACTTTGTAGATGGAAGAAGTAGCTTTTGTCTTTGGGGCCCAGGCCTGCAAATATACCCACGGTAATTATAGCAACAATAATTACGGTTGCTTTCATAATCATTTCATTATATGCTAAGCATTTTTAAATGCAGGTAGCGCGTCTCAGGTAGGTTAAATGACTTAAGGTCTTTGGTGGAAGTCTTTGGTGGAAGTTGTAATTGAGCCAGAATTCAGAATTTAGCTATGTTCCTACATTGCTAACCTCTGTTTAAAAGTGGCCGTGTACCCAAATCCAGCTCCATTTCCTCTGTAGCTCTTAACCAGCTCCAGTTGCTCCTGGCCTATCGTCAGAGGTTTACCTTGACATCTGGGTTAATTAAATTGTTTTACTGTATTGCAGGACTTTAATTTCTTTAAAGAAAAACATTTACAGGAAATTTAATTGTGGTCAGCATTTGACTCATATAAAAATGTTCTAAGGTAAGTGGGACCAAAAAAGAGCTCAAAGTAGGCCATTTACTGAAATTTCAAATTTGATCTGTACTTTCTCCCAGGGAAAACAGTCTTCGAACCTGTTACAAAGGGAGAGGATTCAGATAAAGTATTTAACTCCTTGAGCTGTCTCCCCCACACCACAGGGTAAGGGCAGTGCAGAGGATGATTCACTCACCACGGCTGAGCCCGGATTCTCTGTGTGACGTTTTCCCAACTCCTACAGTTTTGTGAAACTCGATTTTCTCTTTTGTGATCAGGGCAGCCACACTGATCTAACCGTCCCAGAGGACCCGCCTTTGGATTTTGTGTTCTCTTTGTACCAGTGTGTGCTTAGAATGTGCATTTCAGATACAGCAGGACCCCCCTTCTCTTGAGAGGCAGAACATTGAGACATATCAGCCCTAGGGACTGTTCTGGGAAAATTTCTACCCAAAGCAAACCCAGGTTTTCCTCAATTAGAGAGTTCCCTTTATTTTATAATAAAACCATAGCAGGTCTCCCTCAAGTTAGAGTATGTGCTTTCCCCCTAAGATTTTTCTTGATCTCCTAAAACCATTGCCTTATTTCTAGACATAGGTCGATGACAATAGTTACCTTGACCCCACAGAGTACAAATTCGTTTAGGACCCAAGATAGAGCCCAGACATAGAATAATTCCCAGTTCATATGCTCATGAGATACCCATAATCTCAGATTGTCCATTGCTTATTCACTCGGTCAGGACTGACTGTGGAAGGGGGGGCAGGCTTGGCGGAGGGGAGCAAAGTGGGTATAGTGGGACAACTGTAATAGCATAAGCGATAAGATTTCAGGAAAGGAATATTCCTCATTAGCAGGCATTACAGCCAAACTCCTAGGAAACTCCACACATATTAAGGCAAACGTGCTCAGCCCCCTCGTTCAGGATGCACCGGGGTCCTCCACAGCCCCCACGCCCACTGCATCCTCTGCCAGCGGCCTCTGCTCTCTGAGAAGAGGACCACAGATCTCCACTCACGTCTCTTCTACTCGTGCTGTGTGTGCTGGGCAATATAAAAACTCCCTTTGCTCTGCATCGAATCATTTTCATCGCCTCTTACCTTCTAGTAAATGATTATTGAATGGCGGAATGAGTTAATATTTATATTCATCTATTCTAATGCTTATTCTCCTACCTAGAACACAGCAAACGTTTATTTGTTGTAATAATTAAGTAAAGGAGTAATTACTTGGAGTTAAAATACATGTAACTGTATTAAGTACCTGCTGTAGACTATCAAAATATAATTCCTATAAAGACCGAAGGACACATTACATTGCCCATTCAATATCTCCTTACCTGAAAGTGCTTTAGAAGTAAAAGAATTTCAGAATTGTGAGGGATTGTTTCATTGTCACATTGTCAAAGGGTGAAAATGGTTTATTCTTTTAGCAAACATTTATCAAGCCCCAGCTGTGTGCTGGCCTTGGCGGCTGAGGGATGTGCTAAGGAGTGCAGGCGGGGAGGGGCTGGGGGAGGCTGGAGCAGGCAGAGCGCAGGGGCCTCCCCAGGGCTGCAGCCAGGGCTGTGTTGAGGAGCACGAGCAGGGGTGTGACATGACTGCTCTGCTGCAGTGCCAGTAACAGACTAGAGGGAAGGATAGGGAGGATTTCTTGTGTGTGTTTTTTTAATATAGTAGACGTACATTGTATACGTTTCAGGTATACGACAGAGTGATTTGACACCTATAAATAGAGTAGATGTTAATGGACCTGCTAAGGTATATGTTCACCCAAATGGTAGGAAAACTATCTTTGATTTAGACAAATTAAACCATCTTTGATTTAGAAGGAACCAGACAGATGAGGACTTTATAAAAGACTCAATTCAATATTACAGGGCTTTGACAATAGGGGGCGCCATGAGCCAAGGAATATGGGGGTGGATCTAGAAGCTGGAAGGCAAAGAAATGGGTTTTCCTTAGTCTCCAGAAGTTATGCACACACACAAAGTAGGATTGAGACACATCGCTGTTTTATCATTTTGTTTCACTGCTGATAATCAGTATGGTGTTTTCGGAAGTTTCAGTACAAACCAGGAAGTGAGAAAAAGGGTAACGGGAAAGAAGGGGAAGGGTCGTCAAGGAACATGTATAAAAGGACTTACGGACAAAGCCAAAGGGGGGTCAGACTGAGCGTTGGAGGTGGGGGTGGGTAGGGCAGGGGAGAGTGCTGGGGAAATGGAGACAACTGGACTTGGACAATAAAAAAAAATAAAATACAACATCTATTCATAATTTTAAAAATTTAACAAACTTGGACTAGAAGGGAATTTCCTTCCCTCTTAGTGATAAGGTATTTTGAAGATAAATCTATAGAAAACAACATATTAATAATGAAATGTTGAAGACATTCCCTTTAAGATCAGGAATAAGACAAGGGTACCATCATCTCCCTTTCTGTTCAGCACTGTACTCTGCCTGGCTAACAGAGAAAGGCAAAACAAAGAAGTCAATTTTTAAAAAGGCAATTGCAGTTCAAGTGCTTAATTTGTAAAGCTGTTACATTTGCACTTTGCAGTAACTTGATATAAAATAACGTGAAACTTCCTTACACTTCATAGTTCTATGATAATGCCTTTCCATCTCATTGTTCACTAAAGTCTGTCAATAACTAAGGCAGGATTTCATTTTTAAGTAATTGCGGAGACATTCCGTGTGTATTTTCATCCTCTCAGCAGCTTCTGCGGAAACATTTTAATTCCTTACTGGCGTGGCTGTATCAGATACAGTCGCGTGGCTCCATGCTTTAGAAGAAAGACTGCTTACCACTGCCGCCTGATCGCACTGGAGTCACTGTTCTGGTGACACGTGTGTGGGGTTGGCATCACGTCCCTCACACCAGTTATCTCATTACTGAGATTGTCAGGAGGTTTTTTAACTTCCAACTCATGAGGGCATCGTTTCTGTGCTAATTATTGTCTTGTGCTTTGGGGCAAGGTGTATTCTGAGTCCAAAAAGAATGTACAAGGCACAGCGGTGTGCCAAGATGCTGCTCACCTTAACTCCTGCCGCTGCGAGCAGCATTGTATTATACTGACATTGGAGACAGCTTTCGGTGACGTGCTCCCGCACCCACAGTAAGGCAGCACTCGGACTTACAGGAGATCTCAAGCAGAGCTTGCATCTCGTTTTCCATTTTGACTCCATAAAAAGTAAGGCAGCTCAAGAAGGAGAGGTTTTCGTGGATACGTGAACTAGGGGGATGATTATGCTGAAGGAAGAGGAAACAGAAGACTGGTTACCTCCACTGCGTGTTTCTGAAAGACTTGTCTCCTGCAGAGTGGGAACAGCGATGCTGTTTCTTTGATTGTGAGAATTTAATGAGTTAATGTACAATAAGGCGTTTCACATAGGATAAAACTTTATACAAATGTTAGTTTCATCAAGGGAAGATTTACAGCTACTTCTGTTGGCAGCACAGCTTAATGACGCCACAGAACTGACCCTTGATGGAAGGCAGCTGGAGCAGGGACTGAAAAGAATCCAAGACCCAGATTATACCATTGTTTGCATCAAGATAGCCTACAGCGATAAATCAGCTACATTCATTCCCATGCACCTGCAAATAAAAGCCAGCCAGGGAGGGAAATGTGCAGGCACCCCTAACGGTGGAAAGAAAATCAGATCAGAGTACTGGTGTGTTTGAAATTCTTTAAGCTTGGGATGATACAGATGGATTTCGCAATGCTTGTGGTAAGGAAACACGTCTTTCCTATTCTGCCATAAGCCATAACTTTTAAAGTTAATTAGAGATTAATGTCTTAAAAATGGCAATATGTCTTCTCTAATGCTTACAGTATAGTAGAACAGGGGTGTCAAACTCATGTTCACCGGGGGCCCCATCAGTCTCGCGGTTGCCTTCAAAGAGCCAGACGTGATTTTAGGACTTTATACATGTAACTGCTCCTTATCTAGGGGCAAGGAGCTCGGTGCTGCCGCCAGGTAGAAACAAGGTGCTGGGCCGAATAAAACGAGGTGGAGGGCCGGATTCGGCCCATAGGGTTTGTGTTTGCCTCCTGTGTAATAGAGAAACTGGTGTGAGATGTCCAGAGATCAGCTTAATGGGAAATGATAAAAGTGTTTTTATTTGTATTTAACACACACTTATTGATCGTTGATTATGTGTAAAGTGTGCTAAGTGCTGACCTATGAAGTGTGGGGAATAAAGAGGAAGACAGAGGTGCTGTGTCCTCACTGGAGAACGGTTGCAGGCAATGCAAGGGAGTAAAAGACATCAGGACGGCCCTGCCTGGTGCAGCTCAGCTGGTTGGGTGTCAACCTGCAAAGCCAAATAAATGCTGGTTCAAATCTCAGTCAGGGCACATGGCTGGGTTGTCGGTTTGGTCCCCTGCTCAGGGGGCATGCATGAGAAGCAACCAATCGATGTTTCTCTCCCATGTTGATGTTTCTCTCCTTTTCCCCTCTCTAAAAAATAAATAAAATCCTTAAAAAGAAGTCAGGAAGGAGAACTAACCCTTAAGTGTGCAAATGTGTCAGGTCCCTGTATTGGAACTTGAGAGGGAGGGACAGTGTGACTCCTCACCATCATGAGATCCTGGTCACAGCACAGTCTCGTGAGGGCCGGTCATAATCCTGTTCCACAGACATAACTTTGGTCCCATTTTAAATTGTGTTAATTTCATTGACTTGGTATTTTTTTGTTTAAAGATAGCCGTATACCAGTGAGTGGTTTAGACACAGCGATATATGTAACTGCATTAATTCATTTCTTAAGATGTCTTTTCACTCCACTTTTCTGATGCTCTCAAAATTTACCCTTATCTGTGATTGAAAAATCCAATTCTAAAGGTTTTACTGTTACTGGGAAATATTAGTAATTAATAAAGTAGGTAACTTTTTAAACTCGCCTTCGTGTGACAGTCCTCTGCAGGAAAATGGTAAACCACTGAAACGGAGGAAAAGGCAGGACAATAGAAGACCCTGCAGGCCGAGCTCTTCAGCCGCGTCTGCACTCTGCAAGCTCAGAAGCCTTTCTTTTCCAAAGTTAGTCAGCCACACACGTGTTCGAGTTTAACTGCTATGTTACCACCCTTGACAAGTTTATTTCACGTTAGATTATTATATATGAAGTACACCATTGAGCAGAAGTTCACGTGTGTGAGTAGTAATGAATCAGTGTCATTTTCCTGCTTGCTTTGACGGGTTGCCCACAGGCCGACATGTCTCACCGTCCCAGCCCTCTGACAGGCACTGTGTTTCTGTATCTCTCCGCGGAGGGGGGTGCAGGCATCCTCTCCTGGGGAGTCATCCTGCCATTCTCTGGGCACCTCTCCACCACCGTCCTCGGATTGTGTGCAGGCGGCTCGTAAATTCCAATAAACAGTTATTAAACCTGCGGGGCACTCATTTTGTTCCAAGGTGATACCTTAACGATCCCAGTCAAAGCAGCTGCCGTCCCTCCTGCCTCGGGAACTGGAGAGGAAGGCGTGCACTGCTGACGCTCTCGGGAAGGAGCCGGCAAGTAGAGCGTGAGCAGTGAACCCTGTGGAAGAGTCGCTGCGTCGCACTAGCATAGCAAGCCCTCCCTCCCCTTGCTCCAGAAATCCTTCAGGGGCGTCCAAACTTTTGGCATCTCCAGGCCACACTGGAAGAAGAGTTGTCTTGGGCTACACATTAAATACAGTGCGACATGTAATCACAAAACAACTCAAATGTTTTAAGTAAATTTACAATTCTGGGTTGGGCTACATTCACAGCCATCCTGGGCCACGGATTGGACACCCCTGCGTCATCCACAGAGTCCTTTGGAAAGTGGGCCAAGTTTCTCGATGGTTGCAATTAGACAGAATTTGAAGTTTTGTGTTGTAAACACAAGTGGCATTTTCTCCCACCCCCTGTATGTGAACACGAAGCAGTTACATAATTTCATTGTGGTGAACGGTGGTGCACTATAAAAATACACGTGTTCCCTGCGGCAGGACCAGTGGCACCACGTAGTTCCTTTGATTATTTTTTGGGCTTAAGACTCTTTAGCTATCTGAAGAAGAAACACACAGCGCTTTACCCATGAACTCATGTTGGGGTGAGTGTTGAGTAGGCAAGAGAGACCTGTTCCACCTTCCATGGGAGCTGTTAATTTCTAGATGTGTTTACATTAAAGGAAGCACTGTGGGTTCCACGGCTGGAACAGGCAGCCAACCGTTTATTTGGTCTGCATGCCAGGCGTTAGTCTAGTCATTCTGCTGGTGAAGATCAGTTCTCTCCCTCTGCCAAAACAGGACAGCTTTCGCCTGCTTGCGTACGATCTGCAGCGTCGCCCAGGGCGGCACCCTCTGCGCAGCTCCCGCTGTTGCAGTCTGCCGTCTCTGCGCCAGGATGTGGTGAGGTGGCCCCACCTGAGAGCGTGATGTTTTCTAATCCCAACCCACACGCTGATGTCAAAGAATTTGTGTTCTTTCTCTGGAGTGTTATGTTCTCCCACCAGCAGTCACCAAGCCAGGAAAACATGAGGGTATTTTGCAACAGCTTTTGGAGTAGACGTTTTTATTTTTCAGTTGAGATTTCTAGTGTTTATATTTTGAAGGTCAGGCGTGATGTCACAGTCTTAGTCATCAACTGTCTACCTATTGCCGAGTGTGTAGCTCCTCAAGTCTGGGCCTGCAGTGCTTTTACGCAGATGAATGTGCGTATGTGCCAGATGGTGAGAACCTGCATCAGAGCCAGCGCGGAGCGTACCCAAAAATATGCCACTTTCCATCACTCCAACAAGAGACTATGGAAGGAACTTGGGTCATAATGAATGAGAACAGGCAATAGAATTGTTCAGTGAATTTGAGTGATGTGAGTGTTTGTAAGTATTCCCTTCCTAGGAGCCTACCTTTCTGTCTTTGTTGCTTACCCTTCCCTTCTCTCCCTTTCTCTCCTCTTCTCTCTCCTTCCTGCCTCTTCCCTCTCTCCCCCACCCCCTTCTTTCTTATTTTCTCATTTTAGTATCTTCATAACTCAGAAGGCTCTTTGATTGTTGGGAAACGAGGTGGAGGATTATTGATTAGGGAATTTCTGATGCTTTTTCTACTCACAGTTAAATGCCAAGATAAAGACTTCTTTCATCACTCAGTGACCATTTATCTCTACAGAAATACTGTTATGGATTAGAGGCTGGGATTTTAAAAAGAGAGGGGATACAAATTGACTGTTCTTTTGGCAAAACTTTAATAAATTTCTGTCTTTGTGCCAAGCAATTAATACTGTATTTAATCTCTGTAACAAGACTATTAGAGATTCATATTACAGCTGATAAGTGGCCAAACCAAGATACAAAACCATGCAGCCTCATGCTAGACTGTGTCCTTGACCCTTGTGTGCTAGGATGAGAGCCCCGTAGAGAGAGAGTCAGTTAGAAGTAAGTCACGGGCCATTCCCACACTCAAGAGGAGAGGACTGTACAAGACGACGAATGTCAGGAAACACGGATCACAGAGGGGCTGCTCTAGTGAGCCTGCCACGGAGATGTGCAGTTGGTGACACAGACACTCAGGGGCCTGAATTAGGGTGGCAGTAATGCAAAGAGAAAGGCAGACTCAGATTCCAGAATCATGTCTAGGAAATAGGATTTCTTGCCCACACCTTATCTCATGTAAACCTCACTGTATCTCTCTGAAGTAGATGCCCAGAAAATCCTTATTTCACAGAGGAGGACACAGGCTTTAAAAAGTTAAGTGCCTATATAACATACATTCTAGCTCCAAAGCTGGGGTCTCAGCCTAGGTTTGAATGCAAGATGTCAGTCCCAAGAATTCAAAGGCTTAGCCATTTACCTTTCCTTGGACTTAAAAAGTACAGAGGATTTAAACACAAAAAGGTAACAAAATATTGAATAACTTTGAGATTTTAATCCATTCCAACTCAGGAAATGGGGGTGTTAACTAAAATAGAAATGTCTTCAGTGTCACTATGACAGTAATACATAGCACACACTGCACGTGCTAAGCACTCAGTATGCGTTATCACGTGGACCATTCCCAACAGCCTGGGATAATGACGCTTCTCCCTACTTACAGACCAGGAAACAGAACCGCGTCTGTGCCCACTAGTTTCCACAAATGCAACATCTCTGATGTCCGGCACATAAATTTGATAGTCATGATTTAAACTCACGACTGCACCACTCTGTCTCCTGGAGGAGACAGTGCATTCCACTGCAGCCCTAGTATTTCTGAGGCCATAGCAGGATATGCAGGTATGGATGTTCAGCACACAGCTAAATTCTGTCAGTGGAGCTTGAGAAATAGGTCAAGGCTAGAATAACCCATCAAGGAGCATCCATGCAGAGATTACAAAGCCTTCTAAAGGAATGAGATCCGTAATAGAGAAGGTGCAAACCCTAAAATAGAACCTTACAGAACACCTGATTTAGAGGTTAAGGGGAGGAAGAGGCATTTTAAAAGAGCACTGATGACACAAACATCAGAGAGAGAAGATGGAGATGCAGTTGTAAAAGCACAGGAAAGAGAGGAGGGTTGTCAGCAAAATCAGCCACCACAGAGGCATCCAAGAGCCTCGGAAGTAAGGCAAGGTAAATGAATGGGAGGGTTTGGAGGTTGCCGATGACTTTTGGATGAGCAGATTCAATAAAACAGCCTCAGCGTCTGTGTGGTTGGGAGGCCTGGGCTGTGAAGGAAAGACTGGGTAGTGAGGAGGTAGAGCTCACCAGTGTCAACTTCGCTGTGATTTTGGACAAGCTGGTGGTAGTAACATGAGCGGGTTGACTATTTGAATAGGAACGGTCTTGTGTGTTGTAAACAGAAGGAGGAAGACTCAGGTAGAAGAAACTAAAGATGGCAGAAAGACAATAGCCTGTTGAGCAGACAAAAGGAGCATGAGGACAGGACCAGTAATAGGAAGGGCAGTTCTTAGAAAGGGCAAGAGACATGGTGCCATTTGAGGTAGGAGAAGAATCTGAAGAAAGTACAGGGGTTCAGTACAAAAAAAATGAGGGCCCTTGATTTTGTTTAAAGAAGGAGGTAAGTTCTTAGTACCTAGAAAGCAGAAGGAAAGATTTCAGTATAGTAAGAAATATTTTAATTAATTAAGTCAACAGTTGACAAATGTTTATTAAATGCCTACTGCAAAATAAGCAGAAAATTTCATAGAGAAGACAACAAAGGATAAAAATTAAAAAACATAATTTGGTAGCCAACTGCGAGGAAACAGCGAAAATGTGCAATGGAACCCCACAGCGTGGTTTCGTAATTTTGCCCAGCTTCTGCAGAGTGGCTACTGAAAGAAGTTAATGGTGCAGCACCGGGCTGGGACCTGAAATGGTGAGAATGGCAGACAAGCACGGATTCTTTAAGGCAGCAAAGACAATACTGGCATGGTCTAAGCTAAGCAATGAGATGAACGAACACAGAGAAGATTTAGAATCCAAAGACTGTGATTTGGTCCCTGGCTGGGAAGGTCAGTTGGCTTGAGTGTCATCCTATACACCAAAAGGTCACAGGTTCAAATCCCAGTCAGAGCACTAACCTAAATTGCAAGTTCAGTCCCTAGTCAAGATGCATGTGGGAGACAATGGATCAATGTTTCTCTCAAAAAAAAAATAAATAAATAAAATAAAAACATACCCTCAGGTGAGCAGAAAAAAATTCCAAAGACTGTGATTTGGGTGTAGATCTAGTTGCCAGAAATGAGGAAATAAAGTGCTTGTAATCAGAAAAGTTTGAGACTTTGAAGTCAAATAGTTCCAAATTAAGCACTTTATAATGTTCCTTCCCTGCAGTGTCTGAGGCTAAATAAGGAATCACGTATGAAGCCAAGGTGTGTACCAGAAGTAAAATAAATGAATGAGAGGAGGTGGAGAAGATGACTGACTTGGGCAGCTAAGTCACAAAACAGGTGGGGTGTTCGGATGGAGGTCATAAACACGGCAACAAGAGTAGGGTTTGGATGTCAAGGTTCAAGAATACAGGTTGACAGAGGCAGAACAACAGTCTAGAAATGACAGTAAGGAATAAGAATGTTTTGGGGGCTGATTGTGTCTTAAGAATTGGAAGTTCAACTTCAGAATCAATCTAAGACCACAGGAGACTTCGCTTCACAGTAGAACTAAGAGGCAAAGGCAACAGGAAGTGACTGAGAGAAGCAAGGGCGCACAGCAAGAAAGGGAAGAGTTGGTTGAATCAGATGTAAGAACATTTCCTTGCCCTCTATCCTGTCACTCCTTTACAGGTGACCTTTCTAATCCTTAAAATTACTCGTAGGGCATTATCCCCATTTTACAGACAAAGAGAAAAAAAAATCTGGTTCTGAATGTGAATCTTGTCCTGACTGCAAAATCTGAAGTCTTGCCACCACAGCACACTGACTCTCTGTGGTCTTAAAGTGTTACTGCAGCTCTTATGGATTAACTGCATGTCATGTCTGACGTACATGGAATGGGTATGAAACAATATATTTTTATTTTTTGAGTATAATTGACATACATTAGTTTCGGGTATACAACATGATTCAATATTTGCATATATTGCAAAATCACAATAAGTCTGGTTAATATCCATCACCATAGTTACAGGGTTTTTTTCTTGTGATGAGAAATTTTAAGCTCTCTTAGCAACCTTCAGACATGCAATATGGTATTACCTCCAGTCCGCACGCTGTACATTGCGTCCCCATGACTTATTTCTTTTATAACTGGAAGATTGTACCTTTTGGCCCATTTTACCCACCACCCACCCTGGAAACTACCAGTCTGTTCTGTGTCTGTGAATTCAGTTTTTCTTGTTGGTTTTTGTTTTGTTTCAGTATTTCCCATGTAAGTGACATCACATGGTATTTGTCTTTTTCTATTGCACTTAGTGTAATGCCTGTGAGGTCCACCTGTGTTGTCATAAATGGCAAGATGTCCTTTTTATGGAATATTCCAGTATGTGAATATACGCTTTCTTCATCCACTCATCTTTCAATAGCCACCAGGTTGCTTCCATGACTTGGCTATTTTAAATGTGCTGCAATGAACTTGGGGACGCGGATATCTTCTTGAGTTAGTGTTTTTGTTTTCTTTGGATAAATGCCCAGAAGTGGGTTTGCTAGATCACGTAGTAGTTCTATTTTTAATTTGTTGAGGAATGGTCATTCTGTTTTCTATGGTGGCTGAACCAGTTTACATTCCCACCAACAGTGCACAAGGGTTTCCTTTTGTCCACATCCTTGCGGACACTTGTTATTCCCTCTTTCATGCAAAGGTCATATATGCAAAGTGGCTTCCAAATGCCAAAGGAACAGAAAGGCCAAAGAACAATGCAGACAAGTCCAGTTTGTCTAGTTTTAATAGGGAACTTAGTCAAGAAAACACAGTCTTGGGCAGCAGCAGGACAGAAAATGAGTCCCTGTACTGCTCACCCCCCACACCATTTATGTTCTGTCCCTCTCAGAAATGGACCTACATATTCTGAAAGGAATGCAGGGAGGGGTGATGGAGCAGAACAAGGGGACCAGGTACTGGGGCTCTGACATCAGGGCAGGTCAGATGTTCAGGGTGCCTTGCCCTAGAGGGAGGATTAGTGGCAGTTTGTGATTAACCTGAAACGTTAGTGCATACTCCAGAGTCAATGCCAGGGAGAAAGGGGTGGGGCAAGGATTCAGGTTTTGTAGATTAGTTTTTAAATGGAGTCAGCTTTTTAAGATGAAGTCAACCGTATCTACCCACCTGTCTTTTTTATGACAACCATTCCAACAGGTGTGAGGTGATATCTCATAGTGGCTTTGACTTGCATTTCTCTGATGATCAGTGATGTTGAGCATCTTTTCATGTACCTGCTGGCCATCAATATGTCTTCTTTTGAAAAATGCATATTCAGATCCTCTGCCCATTTTTTAATTGGATTTTTCATTATGAGTTGTATACACAGAGTATTCCTATGTGCTTCTACTGAATTATATTCACCTTTAAAAATCCTATGTTTGCATATCTAATACTGTATATTTAAATCTTAATTTTTCCTAAAGAAAAACATCTTGGACCCTTTTCTTCAATGATGTTAAGGAACTTGCAGCTATGTCCTGGATGATCACACTGAATTTCTGCAACTATATCCTAAAACACTCAGTTAATATTTATATTGCATTATTTTTCAGGTGTGAAAATGAAACCAAATTCAAAACAGAAGAAGTATTTTGGGCTTACAATTTCTGCCCTACTCCATACTCTTGGACTGCACTTCTGGGCCTTATTTTATACCTTGTTTTCTTCGCCCCTGGTAAACAAGCCTTCATTGTTACTGTTGTGTTAATGTCTCTTCTTAGAGGAGACAAGCTCTTTTTAAAATTCCTCATATAGTGCTTACCTGAAAATTTTAATTTCATATTTCTCAGGAATGGGACCGATGCCTTGGACTGTGAATTCTGAAATATATCCCCTTTGGGCAAGAAGTACAGGAAATGCGTGCTCGTCTGGAATAAATTGGATTTTCAATGTTCTGGTTTCACTGACATTTCTACACACAGCAGAGTACCTTACATATTATGGTAAGAGGATTTTTTTCAAGTATGTATAGTTTTTATTTTTCCTACTTTATTTTTAGATATGCTGTCATTTGTGGTTGAAAGACTACATCATTACATTTACTGTTACAAATATCTCTGCATGGCCTTCTCATTCCCCCGAGTCCTTGGACGTGCACCGGGGGAAGGTGAGAGGAACTGTCCCTTCCAAAGCAGCACTGCTGCTTGTGCCCCAGGGCTTCCCAGCTCCCAGCCCAGACATCCCCCAGCCGTCTCCCCAGCTGGAAATCTCCACAGTACAGCTTTTAGTCTAAGGAAGAGGCAGAACAGAGAATGGGGGGATGGTGTAGGCAGGGAGTCTGGAGCCAGTGCTGAGGGTGCCTCCTGGTAGGGATGGAGGCGTGTCCGGGAGCGGCATCCACGTGGGGCTGAAAGGAGCCCCTGCAAACGCCATGCTGCGCGTTGTGCCTCCTGCTGCGTCTTCCGTGCTTTCAGGGCAGCGCGCGGGCAGCGCGCGTGTGTTTCAGGGTCAGCGGCTCTTACCCTGCCCGAACTGTACACGTGTCAGGAGTACTCGAGTGAAAATGTGTTGGAAACAGTATTGGGAAGTGGCTGAGTTAGGAGAGAACTTTGGGAAGCTACTTCAGGTCCGTTTTTACTAAAGTGAAGAGACTTTCTCTTCAGCAGGAGGATTTCTTCATTGTATGAGTTTATAAGCTGTGGTTGGATTCTAAATGGTAAGCCTCTGCGGTGTACGTGGGGGGCCTGCCACGCAGACCATTCTCCGACCCCCTCCCGCACCCCTGCTGCATCCCTCACCGCACCCCTCACCGCACCCATGGGTTTCTGTTTGCAGGAACAGGTTCAGCTGCCCGCTCCCCCTCCCCCCACTCCCAGACCAGGAATCCCTGTGCTCGGGCCAGGACGAGGCCTTGGTCACCATTACTCTCCCCGTCCCTTCAGTGCCTCTTAGTCACCTGATGAGACCTCCGAGTGTTCAGCAGATGAACAACACACACATGAATGTTGTAGATAAATGATGAATATAAGAAACGCTATAAAAATCTATTCCTCCTCTCTTCTAAACATGCTGCACTGCTATTTAGTTTTATATAACATATATCTAAAAGTTTATTACCTTTATAAAACCCTTCTTTCAGTCACCATTTGGAACATTTAGAAATATTAGTACAGCAAATATTTACTCGTATTTGCTGACTGTTGAGAATGCTTAACAGTCAAAAACCTAAATACAGACTGGGATCCTGAGAGAGCACTTTTTGTGAAAAGGGATAGACCAAACGATAAGTCACGGGAAGACCTTTTGATAGCAAACCTCCTCTTTCTTGAATTGATGCGGCCAGAAAAACATGAGGCAACAGAAGTAAATGTTAACCAGGGCACAGCCAGGCTTCTTTCAAAACTGTGCAGTTAGAAGCAGCTTTTTGCTTTGCGTGAAGTCAGGCTTCTGTCAGGTTGGCACACCGGTCCATTCGGGCTGCTGCTGGCTACGGGCGGAACGATAGTTCAGTTCGGGTTGGTTTTCTCCCTGTTTTGGGGTCCACATTTTAATCAGTATGCCGTAATTTATGTCAGGGGTGTATTTCTATTCCTGATTTAGTGAATACATACCATAACGGTGTATGTCTGTGGGAATGCCGTGTCTTCTTTTATCCCCTCCTTTTATTTATTGTTTCATAAAACCTCAGATTTTGACTCCTTCTGAAACTGTGCTGCTCAGTCTTCCTTGGACCTTACTCAGGAATGTTTATCACTAAAAACGATTAAAATGTCACCAGATACCATTTCATGTGGATGTGACTAGATTTAAGCCTTGGGGAGCACTGCAGTCAGACATGATCTGTGATTCCCCATTTCGTATGATTCAATTAAGTATATATTTTAATCTGAAACCTAACGTAGGGCTCTAATAAAATTGATTTCCTTCAGAATAAAGCTGAGGAATGTCTGCACTGTTTAACCATCCTGCCAAACTCAGTGCAGACATCTCTTTTTTTCATTTTCATTCCAAGAGGGAATAACTGGGATAGTTACATAATCGACTTGTCTGTTACGTGGAGCAGCTCACAGCCTCCTGGGCCCCTGTTCCCACCTCTACTCACCGTCTCACCAGTGGAGGCCACGGAGGCACTTTTGGCATTTGCCTGCTTTAGATTCCTCAGATTTTACCATAGGATCTTGTATCTTAATAGAACTTCCTTGACATTATTTGGTTTTTGGAATCTGGGTCACAGGCCAAAAACTATATGGCTGTTAAGAGCCATCCCAACCATCAAGTTGTTTTAGCGCTGACAGATGTGATTAGTTGCTTCTGATCATGCCGCTACTCCTATATTGTGTGAGATGGTGTGTATTTCCTCAGTATTACATTTTATGAAGCCAAACTAGGTTTGGTCTCTTACAGGAGTTTTGCAGCCTGATTTAATCTAAAATATTTTATCACCTGCACTTATAGACTCTTATATTATCATTGTGATTGCCATCCTTTCTTTGTCCCTCTCCATTAAAGATTCCATTTCTGTTCTTACTTCCACAATTTTGATTATCTGTGACTGGAACACAGGATTTCATCTCCTTTCATTTTCTTTCTCAAAATTCCCACAGTCTCCAAGAACTAGATTGTCAGGGTCACCCTTTTGCTGAAAACATTTCCAATTTATTAGTCAGACTATCCTTGTTCTGTTCCATCTCTAATAGCAACTCTTCTTCCTTTGTCATTCAGCAGAATTTAATAACGCTCACTTTTTGGAGCAGCTAGCATCCAAACTTCTAACAGGCACGCCACATACATTATCTCTATTCTTTTTTATTTCAGTACAGTTAATATTCAATATTATATTAGTTATAGTAGTGTCAGGTATACAACAGTAATTCAACATTTTTATATGTTACAGTGTGATCACCCCACTAATTCTAGTAATCATCTCTCACCATGCAGCATTACCATATTATTAACTGTATTTCCCTTCACCAATCTCCCCACTCCCTCCCTTCTAGTACCCATTCCTTTGGTCTGTTTCTGTCTGTCTCTTTTTCTTGTGTTTGTCCGTTTGGCTTTTAGATTCCACATACAAATGAAACCATATGGTGCTTGAATTTCTCTGCTTTACTTATTTCATTTAGCACCATACCCTCTGGCTCCAATGGCAAGATTCCATTCTTTTCAATTGCTCTTTAATATTCCATTGTGGTCGTGTGTGCGTGTGTGTGTGTGTGTGTGTGTGCGAGCGCTACATCTTCTTTGTCCATTCATCAATAGACACCTAGATTTCTTCTGTATGGCTATTCTAAATAATACTGCAGTGAACATAAGAGCGCATGTATCTTTCCAAATTAGTGTTTTGGATTTCTTCAGACAAATACTCAGAAGTGGAACTGCTGAGTCATATGGTGTATCTAACTTTTAGTTTTTTGAGGCATCTCCATACTGGTTTCCACAGGGGTGGCACCAATTTGCAGTCCTGTGAACCGTGCCTGAAGGTGCTCTTTTCTCCACATCCTTGCCAACACATGTTATTTGTCTACTTTCTGATAACAGCCATTCTGACTGGTATGAGGTGGAATTTCACTGTGGTTTTGATTTGCATTTCCCTGATGACTGGTGACCTTGAGCATCTTTCCATATGTCTGTTGGCCAGCCACCTTTATGTCTTCCTTGAAGAAATGTCTTCTTATGGCCTCTGTTCAATTATTGATCAGATTGTTTATTTGTTCTTCAGTCATATGAGTTACTTACATTTTTTGGACAGCAACTTCTTATTGGATATATCATTTGCATATATATTCTTCCACTCAGTAGGCTGTCTTTTTATTTTGTTGATGGTTTTTTTCACTATGCAGAAAACTAATTCTTAGAAATCCCATTTGTTTATTTTTGCTTTTGTTTCCCTTCCTCAAGGGTACATATCCAAAATGGTATTACTCAGAATACTATCAAATAGTTTACAACTTATGTTTTCTTCTAGGAGTTTTATGATTTCTATCATTAAGTTTAAATTTTTCACCCATTTTGAGTTTACTGTTGTATGTGGTATAACGGAGTGGTCCAGATTAATGTTTTTTACATGTTATCTGTCCAGTTTTCTCAAGACCACTTGTTGAAAAAACTATCATTACTATATGCTTATGTCATTGGTCATATATTAGTTCACTACAAAAGAGAGGGTTTACCTGGCTGGTATAGCTCAGTGGATTGAGCGCAGGCCTGTGAACCAAAGGATCACAGTTTGATTCCCAGTCAGGTCACATGCCTGGGTTGCAGGTCATTTCCCAAAAGGGGACACACAAGAGACAACCATACATTGATATTTCTTTCCTTCTTTCCTTCCCTTCCCCTCTAAAGATAAATAAGTAAAATCTTAATTTAAAAAAAAAGAATTCATTTCTGGGCTCTCTATTCTGTTCCATTGATTTATGTGTTTGTTTTTATGTCAGTACCATGCTGTCGTAGTATAGTTTGAAATCAGGGAATGTTATACCTCCAGCTTTGCTATTCTTTTTCAAGATTGCTTTGGTTATTTATGGTCTTTTGTGGTTCCATATAAATTTTAGGATTATTTGTTCTAGCTCTGAAATGAATGTCATTGGTATTTTGATAGAAATTGCATTGAATCTGTATATTGCTTTGGGTCATATGGTCATTTTAACAATGTTAATCCTTTGAGTCCATGAGCACAGTATAGCCTTCCATTTATTTGTGTCCTCTTCAATGTCTTACAATTTTTCTATTCACAAATAATGAACAATCAGAATGAAAAAAATAAGAAAACAGTCCTGTTTACAATTGCATTAAAAAGAATAACATACCTAAGAATAAATTCAACCAAGGAGGTCAAAGACCTGCACTCTGAAAACTATAAGACACTGAATAAAGAAACTGAAGGGGACAAAAATAAATAGAAGGATATACCGTGCTCATGGATAGGCAGAATTAACATCATTAAAATGTTTATCCTACCTAAACAATCTTCATATTCAATGCAATCCCTATCAAAATGCCAATGGCATTTTTCCCAGAGCTAGAACAAATAATCCTAATACAGTTACTATGGACCACAAGCAGCCCCAAATAGCTAAAGCAATCTTGAGAAGAAGAACAAAGCTGTAGGCATCATCCTACCTGATATCAAACTATACAATAAGGCTCAAGTAATCAAAATGGCATGGCACTGATATGAAAACAGACACATAAATCAATGGAACAAAATAGAAAAACTAGAATAAAACACATGTTTAGAGTCAATTAATCTATGACAAAGTAGACAACAATATACAATGGGATAAAGACGGTTTTTTTAACAAATGGAATTGGGAAAACTGGACAGACATATGTAAGAAAATGAAACTGGATCGTAGTCTTACAAGAATAAACTCAAATAGATTAAAGATTTAAATATATGAACCAAAACTATAAAATTCCTAAAATAAAACACAAGCAGTAAACTCTGTGCCATTGCTCTTAGCATGATATGCTCTAAGCGTATCTTTTGGATATGTCCCCTCAGGCAAGGTAAAATAAAAAATAGACAACTGGGACTACATCAAACTAAAAAGCTTTTGCAGTCAAGGAAACCATCAACAAAATGAAATAGGCAAAGACACTTGCCAAGGATACATCCTACATGGGGTTAATATCCAAAATATATAAGGAACTCATACCAAAAAAAAGAAACAATACCTAAAAAATAGAGGACTGGAACAGACATTTCTCCAAAGAGAACATACAGGTGGCAGAAAGGCATAGGAAAAACTCGATGTCACGAATCATCAGGGATTTCAAATTCAAATGACAATGAGCTATCACCTTGTACCTTTCAGAATGGCTACCATCAATTACACAACAACGTGTCAGTGAGGATGTGGAAAAAAGAACCCTCATACACTGCTGGTACAGTTGTGAAGTGGTACTGCCACTGCGGACAACAGTGTGGAGGTTCTTCAAAGAAAATAAAATAGAATTCCCTTATGACCCAACAATTGCACTTCATTGCAGACCCAACAATTGCACTTCATTGCAGCATTGTTTACTAGAGCCATGAAGTGGAATACTACTTTGGTATAAAAAGTGAAATCTTGCCATTTACAACACCATGGATGGACCTAGAGGGTATTATGCTAACTGAAATGTGAGACAGAGAAAGAAAAATGCCATATGATTTCACCTCTTTGTGGAACATAAAAAACAAAATAAATGAACAAACAAAACAGAAAAAAGACTCTCAGATTCAGAGAACAAGTTATGTTTGCCAGACTGGAGCCAGGGGGACAGATAGGTAAAAAAAAAAAAAAAAGTGGAGAGATTAAGAAGTACAAATTGGTAGTTATAAAAAGTCATGGGAATGGAAAGTATAGCACAGAGAATGTAGTCAATAATATTGTAATAATTATGTATGGTGTCACTAGGGTATTGGACTTAATGGGCTGAATACTCCATAAGTTGTATAAATGTCTAATCACTATGTTGTATACTTGAAACTAATATCAACTGAAGTGGGATATTTTAAAAAAAACTTTTAATTACATCAGAAAAAAATTTAATGAAAGAATAACCTTTATGTCAGATGGCAATAAGTGCTATGAACCCCAAAAGTAGACTGTAACAGTCTAAGAGCAGGAACAAGGATGCTATGCAATAGTGCAGATGGAAAGTAGATCCTATGGGATTTCCTAACAGATTGGATATTGGAGAGGAGAGTAAGGAAAAGGTCAAGGTTGACTCCCAGACTTTGGGCATGAGAGACTGGAAGGGCAAAGTTGTCATGTACTCCATTCGGTCCTGAAGTCAGCAACGTCATCATTTTATGTCGTTGTGGAAATACAAGAAAAATGAGAATGAGATTTCTCCCTTAAGAGTATCTAGCAGACAAGACAGACAAATACATGCAGATAGTTACGGTACTTCCTGGTTATTACTGTAGGGGCCTCAGCAAAGCACTATGAAAGCACCTAGGAGAGAAACAGTTCTCTCTAGCCAGGGAAGTGAGGGACAACTTAATAAAGCACAAGTTATGCATGAGCCTGTTCTATCCTTCTTCAGTTTGGCATTTCATGACTTTAGAAAACCAAATTGCATTATATTCACAAGGTTAGAACAGTTCGAGTTACCAGGCTGGCAGTAACTTTTTGGTTCCATTTCAGACCGCAGTTATGCATGATTAACCAGAAAGAAAAGTCAAAATTAAGTACTTGTTTCAATCTAGGCATATAGACACACACACACAACAGGGTCTCAAATAACTTTGTTGCATTCAACATGGTTTTGTTAGAACATTGATGAAATCCCATATGAACGAACTTAACTCTTACTTATATCAATTAGCTGATGGTAAAATGGGTTTTGTTACACTGTCAACCCTTGAACAACAAACACAATTTGACCTGCGCAGTTCCACTTATACAAATGGATTTTTTTCAATAAATACAGTACTTACTGTAAATGTTTTGTCTCTTCCTTATAATTTTCTTAATCTTCTTTTTTGCAGCTCTCTTATTGTAAGAACACAATGTATAATACATACAACATATAAAATATGTGGTAACCAACTGTGTTAATGGTAAAGCCTCCGGTCAACACTAGGCTATCGGTGAGGTTTTGGGGGAGGCTAAAGTTGCATGCACAGGGAGCAGGGCTCCTCACCCCCGTGTTGTTCTAGAATCAACCACACATCGTTTTACCTCAGTCCCAACAACCTCCTGATGACGTGCAGTGAGGACTCACTGTCTGTCATTTTCCACCTCAGGGGCCTTCTTCCTGTATGCTGGATTCGCTGCTGTGGGACTCCTCTTCATCTACGGCTGTCTTCCTGAGACCAAAGGGAAAAAACTGGAGGAAATCGAATCACTCTTTGACAACAGGCTATGTACATGTGGCGCTTCCGATTCTGACGAAGGGAGATACATTGAATATATTCGGGTAAAGGGGAGTAACTACCATCTTTCTGACAACGATGCTTCTGATGTGGAATAATTTTCAACTGCTGAGATCTGTAGGTATTTTTAAAACCTTGGGAGAAAAGAGCAGCAATTGGTGACCTCACTGCCCTGCTTCTAATCTGGTTCTTTCCAGTCTAGTTTTGAATGACTTCATATTCTAGAATCTTTGATTAGGAGGAAGATAACAACCATGTTGACTTTTTTTTTTCATAAGCAGAAATGTGAAAAAAAAAATATTTGCAGAGCTTTTAAAATAAGAATCATTGAACAAATTGTGTAATTCCTTACTGAGATAGTCTAAAATGAATATTGTATCCCGTGACTTCAGTGGTATCCGTTTATTCTAAAATCATATATAGTCATTAGTGGCAATTGAGTCATTGCTACTCTAACTGCATCATACATGTATGATATAAAGGAGGATTCTAGGATATGGACTAAGGATTGTTGTTTTATCAAAACATGGCCTATTGGCCCTAAACTTTCCTAAGGACGAGTATCGTATCTGTGATCAGCCATTAGAAAGAAAATTCCATTTAAGCTTTCAACAAATTAAAAAGTGCCTCCTACAAGGGCACAGCTGTCTTCTCTCCTTTGAATTCCACATTTTGGTTTCTCTCTCCAGTTCCTATCTTGAGACTTCTTCAGAAACTGACTCTGCACAGAATCTTTTGAACATTATGAAAAGCAGGTCTTTTAGGGTATATTTTCATACATATTTTTTGCATCAGTGATAAGTGTACATTTGCACAGATAAGCTAGCAAGTTTTGATAAGTATATTTTATTGCTAGAAAGAGAAAAAGATTTTTATGGATTCCTAATTGAGTTAGTCACTTAGGTATGCAACTATAAATAAAAATAGCACTAGATCTTCAACTGCATTTCAGGGTCAGTTTTTGTTCATGCCAAAATCACCTGATACTCACCATGCCTTTGCTAACCAATTTCTTGAGTCCTACTATTTGTGCCTTTATTTGTGTTGTATAAATAGCTGATAGCAGAGTACTCTCCCCTTTCATTCAAATAATGTCTGGAACAAAAAAGGCAGGAAATCAGTGACAAAAAATCCTGCTGCTGCTATTTAATTAAATAGTAGGACTTATTTTTAACTTATTTTAACTTTTTATTACCGTATTTTGCCGTATATAATGCACTCCCATGTTTTGGGCCCAAACTTTAAGGAAAAAAATCTTTCATTTTAATTTTTTAATTCAAGTTTTTATATTTATATTTAGAAACAAAACTTATTATTGTATTCCAGGGTATTATTTTGCATACAGATATCATTATTGCTTTCTAGAGTTACACTTTTAACACATAAGCATAAATAAAGCAATTAAAAGCATTTATACAGATACAGAATTAGTGCTACCCATATGTAAGGCATGTCCTTACTTTTCCCTCAAAAATTTGGGTAAAAAGGTGCATATTATACACGGCAAAATATGGTAATCTTCCTAAAAAATTGTCTCATTTTCTACTTAACAGTGCTTGTCTTTTGTTACTCTGAGACCATAAACTGGTTTTCATTTTGCACATCCTTTCTCAGTTTCTGTGAAAAGTTATTCCGCACACTCCCCTCACCAAAAAAATACATAGATTTGTCGTGGCTGTTTCCTTTTACTCACGCTTGGCTTTAATTTTTTTCCTTTTTGTCTAAAAATTGGGATTTTTCTATTGGAACAGATTAATGGTTCTCACATAACACATGTCTTCAAGAAATGTTGACTTTCTGCATTTCTATGTCTTTTCAAGGTATTTGTTTTTTTGTGTTCCTTCATCAGTGAACTCCAATCTTTTCTTTGCTCTTATATTAAAGAACTATCTAGTATGTGCACAATCACCTGCTAGTCCCAGTGAAATTGTGAATGACTCTACTGTGGACAGTTAGGAATGCGTAAGTTTGACTCATTTTAACGTGGCCCTAAACATCTAACAAGGCACGCTTAGGAGGGAAAAGGTGGCTCTCTCTAAATTCACTGTGTTTCTGCCCATCTCTAGGGCATTTTCTAACCCTCTTTAAGTCTGGTTTGCTCCGATCACAATGTCAAAGCCAAGACTATAGCCAAGGAGGCTCGTTCTCTAGTCACCAAGGCTACAGTAAGTGCTTGGACAGGCACTTGGTGGACTAAAAAATGTTCTCCTCTGATCATGGCAACTAATAAAAGATTTTATTTTAACAGGGTTTTTTTTTCTTTGAATTAGGTGCTTTGACCATTGATTTTTAAGGGGATATTAATATTAATTTGCCCCATAAAAGCTGATGTGATTTCATAGAGAAAATTAGTATTCTCTTGCCATTTCTCATCTGTGTAATACTTCACACAGGTGAAGTGGGAATGGAGCTATTGTGTGTTAAAATCAAAATACGACAGGGAGAAGTACTTAGAACAATGAAATAGTCAAAGAATATTTCTGATTTACCTAAGTAATTGTCTTAGTTCTCCTGATTATATATATACACAGCATTAACTCAGCTGGACTGAAAGCACAGTCACTTTAGTAAAGGAGAAACTCGACTCATTATTTTGTAGAGCAGAACATGGCCTGTTCTCCCTGACATAAGCAAGTGGTGTTTTCAACTTTATATCCATAAATGCACATAACAACAGGGAGAATTAGCCACAGTTCTCTATTCTCCTCAACCCCTTCTTTAAAGGACTGTATGTTATTTATATAGCGATCAAGATAATACTCCATATCTTTGAAGTACAGAGAGGCACTGTATAAGAATTATTTATAATTTTTTAAAAACAAAGTAACTACTTGAAATGCAACCTTATACAATTAGGTATTATTTTTAGATTCGGTGAATATTTATAGTATATAAAAAATTTAATGTTTGAATTTTGAAGGTTTTTAATATTATGCACCTTTTAAGTTGTCAGCATCTTTAGCTACCACTATCAACTTAAAAACATCCCATTTGAAATACCATATCTATATTTTTAGGATAATTTATATATGGTGGTATTTAACCTACCATATTAAAATGCATTAAGCATCATGCTTTTAATTAAAATTATAGGTTTGATTCTAAACATGCTGCACATTCAATAAACATATTAAGTTTTAGGAATACAGTAAAGAAAGCCCTGTTGAGGCTGACGAGCTGGCTGGCTGACGTGTCTGCACGACACTTGAGAATATAACTTCATCGTCATCTGAACTCTAAAGTCATCTAAAGGTGATGTCAGATGAGGGTTTGGTATCAACATTCTTCTTCAATATGAGCATTCTTGATCATTTTAATTATTACACTTTTAGTCAATAAGTGTCCAACACGTACATGATGTTTAATGTGCATGTAAGAGATCTAAATTAAAACTGGGTTTAAAAGGTTTGAAATTTTGTTCCCGATCATTCGTGGTAGTTAGTTCCCTGGTGGAAAATGCTATGAGAATAATGCTATCAAGTGCTTTCCCATAACCTTATTTTACCACTGAACAAAATGTAAGTATATGAATCAATATGTTTTTGAGTTATTAGCTCTAAAATGGAAAATCCACGAAAGCAAAGAATTCAGAAATAATTTACTCTAAAATCAGTTATGCCAAGGAAGAATGAACAGGAAAAATACAGGCTGACAACCGACCTTCTTCTGTTTCCTCTGTAAGTAAAATTGAATGTATTACAATAATCCATGGATCCTGGGGGAAGACACTCTAGAAAATGCTATCCATGTGTTATGTCAGAAAATCTCACAGTGCAATGGCATTAATATAAATACTGTAATACAGTGAGGGGACTGGAAGGATTGTCCTCATTTTATTATAGTCAGTTTCTTTAACCTTTCTTCTGCTTACAAAATCTCAATTTATATTAAGCATCCAATAACTGACAGTTGTTGTGACGAGTTTTCAATTACCAAATTCCAATCTTTTCACTAACAACAAATACAAAAATGACATGCCAGGCCAGGAGCACAGAATTCATAACACATGCTTTATAGCAAAGTGTATTAAATTGTGGATAAAATTTACAGCTCATGTGTAAGTGCTGCCTATAAAAAGACTCAAAATTGTTCTGTGGGTTGACTTTAATGTCCTGTTTTCTGTCACTTTCTACTAATTTTCTTAGTCTCCTATACAGTACAGCTCAGCTGACTGATGAAGTGACTCTGGTTGCAGCAGTGGGTCAGTGGTCCGCACATTCCCTCCTGGGGGGGCCATACTGCTGCTGTTTTCTAGAAATAGCAATCATTTAAATATGCCAATGGCTAACTGCTACCAACTCTTCTGTGTTGTCCCTCAGAGAAGGAAATTTTTGCGTGCCAATAATCACCACAGAGATATTTTATAAGAGTGTTAATGATGTTCAGAAGTACATGAAAGAAATTTATCCTACTAATTTGCTTGTGAGTGTAAAACAATGTAACTCCTATAAATCTTTACTTTGTGTGTATAAAGTAGTCTGTTGTATTTGAGTGATTTGGTCTATGGAATGTTAAATACCTATCTTCATTTAGCAGAAATATTCAAATTTTTATTTTAGTTGAATTTATGTGTTTGAGTTTGTCATATCAATATAAATGAGAAAAAGAAATGCAGCGTACAAGTAAAGGTAAAAACCAATATTTTGTAAGGTTTTAAAATTTTAGCAAATTTTAATAATATTCAAATGTCATCCCATCTCAATTAAAACATTAAAAAAGATGAGATTTAACTCTAGCCAAATTAGAAATTTATATTTATGTGTCCAAGCTGGTTCCTAGCAGCTTTTAGATTTTATCTCACTTTATGTTATAATATCTTTTATTTATAATGTTCAAATTTCTATTTGGAAGCTCTAATGTATATCTAGATTAAATCAAAAGTTTTCTGCTTTTTAAATGTTTTCAAAATGTATATTTTAATTTCTGAGTGCATGTTATACAGTGTTTGATATTCATGTCTTGGCAAATCCAATAGAAATATTTATTCCTACATGTGACATACGGAATATCTCTTAAAAATTATGACTATGTATCATTTCCTTCAAAGTCATTTAATTCTAGCCTATAGCTGTATCAAAAGTATTGTATATTTTATGGAAATTTAGTGATGTATATGTAAATGTTTTTTAAGTTATTTTATTGAAGTTCAATCTTTACATAAAATTAAAATGTTTTTTTAAAAAAATGTGTCAGTGCCAGAACTGTAAATGAAAATAATCAAATAAAAGTTAAGACAATTCATTACTCATTTATCTTCCCTGCACTTTTGTATTTTCTCTAATTCCCTTCCTTAGATTTTAGGCTCTAGGCCCGTAGTAAAAACATCTACAAGGAAGTACTTATGCAATTCTATCATTTTAATGTTATTTTACCTATTTTGATCATGTGTAAACACATCTTTAAAGGTATTTTATAATACCTAAAAATTGTCCCAAGAAACTATTGTAAATAGTAACTACAGAGTTTTGAAATGAAGTGTTTAGGAACCCATGAAATATTATTTCTGGTTGTTGTCAGAACCAGATGTTAATATGAACCGTTGTGTCGGACTGACAAAAATTATTTTGGGTTGTTGCTTTGTAAATGAGAACAAATTACCTGCTGGAGGACCAGCCAGCTGACAGTCCTTTGGGCACTCTATTGCTCTCTGCTACCATTCTGCCCCCGCCGTAACTTTTATTAGTAAGCATTACTGTTTGATGTGGGTCGCTACTCAACTTACCTCCACAGTCTGGGTGTGCCATCCTGAGCCCAGCTGCAGAAAGAGCCCAAGCAGATCCTTTGAGGACATTAGATCCACTGTCATTCAAAGGCTTACAGTGGAGTTGCAACTTAACTGAGGATTCTTGACAATCCCATAAATTATGCATAAAGTGTCCACTCACCTGGGCAAGTGAGTAGTGCAGTACATGTCTGAATCTGGGGTCAGAAATGTCCTCATTTAATTGTCCAATCCCATGGGGTAAACGTCGTCCTTTTATCAACACTAAAATTTATTTTGGCGACTTACCGATGATCACACACTAGGAAGTGGCACAAAACTCCTTTCTGCAATGACTATGCCAACAGTCTTCCTCTTGATCCTCATTTGGAAGGTCTGGTCAAATCCAGGCAGAAAGACTAAAAGACAGAGACATTGTGGAACTCCTGTGTTGTAACTGAAAGAGTGTGCACAAATGAATCACATACCTCATTTTAAACTGGACTATAGATACAAATCCTGAAAACCTTTGATTTGGGATTCTTTTCCAAATATGAAGCAGTCTTTGGTACATTGTTCAAGAGATCAGAGCGAAAGCCAATTGTCTAGGTTTGAATCCCAGCTTTCAACTTGCTGCCTGGTAACCTAAACTACCTTGGGTTACTCTTTGCCTCACTTCCTTGTCTAAGAAGTGGAGATGTCGTTACTGTCATCTGTGTGTCGTTACTGTGTCATCTGTGTCATCTGTGTGTGATCCATCAATCATGTAAAGCACTTAATGCAATGACATGAAGTGCTGGATGACTGTTGGCTCTTCTGCATATCATCATCCATATGCTATCCCCGATGCTGCTAAGGTTATGATGTCCAAAGTACAAGCACTGTGCTTATAAATTCCCTTCCTGGGAACAACTGCCATGGACAGGAACACATGGGCCTCTTTGGCGTATGTCACACAGGCTGTGTGACCGGCAGCAGCCACGCTCCCTGCTGTCCAGAACAGTCTGAGCTGCTCTGGCTGACTAGCCTGATGTCCCTCTGTCTTTCAGCATCTTTTCCATGAATATCATCCTGAATGGCACTGTCGATAAGACATTCCCATAGTCTGTAGATGAACAGCATTTAATAAACAATTTCTATTCATGTACTCTCTCAGCAAAAATAATTTTAGAAAACTTCTCAGTCACTTACCCTTTAATTTCCTTTCAGCACTTAAAAATAATTTTTGGAATCCCCTCCAAATGAAAACTGACATTAACCCTACACTAATTGGTTATATTGAAATTAAATTTATATTGATACAGATGCTATGAATTTAATATGAAACATTGATGGTATTTTTTCCTGTAATATTTCATGTACTTTTCCATTATACTTACAAAAATTAATTTCAGATGATTTTACACTACACAGAGTAAATGTTTTACATAAAAGAAAATATCAGCATGCTTTTAGCAAGTGGATACTAAGCTCACACGCACAAAAATACAAAACCCTCGTAGACAGAGACAACAGTGTAACACGGTGGTCACCAGAGGAGAGGCGGGTGGGGGAAGGCGGTGAAAAGGGTCAGATGTCTGGAGATGGAAGGGGATTTGACGTGGGTGGTGAACACACAGTGCAGTACACAGATGATGTGCTATGGAATTACATACTTGAAACCTGTGTGATTTTACAAACCAACGTCACCTCAATAAACTGTTTAAAACAGACTTGTTAGAGCAGCAGTTAAAGTGCCCTCACTGGTGGCACAGGCATCACCTGTGAGTTTGTTACGAATGCAAATCTGGAAATGTAATTAACATCTAAAGCGTGTAAGTTTACGGCACACAACTTACTGATCCCATACGTGGATTTTAGCTAACACCTCTATCACATCACTTTTCTTTTGTGTGTGTGTGTGGTGGGAATGATTAAGATGGGTTCCTAACTTTCAAGGTGAAAATGCAGTACTGTTGCTATAGTCATGAAGGTGTGCATCAGGCGTCCAGGACCTATGTATCTATAGTAGCTCCATTTGTGCCCTTAAATAGCATCTCCCCATTTGTCCCAACCCCCGACTCCAGTAACCACCATTCCACTCTTTCTGCCGGTTCAAATTTTTTAGGTCAGGAAACTTAAACTCTCCAGTATTTCTGAAGCACATGACAATGCAGGAACCACTGCATTAGGATTTTGAAATCTCTGCTTTGGAAAGGAAATTAGCATCCTGTTCTTTCAAAAGGTGAGCTCACCTAGTGAATAATATATAACTGATTGAGTAGATTTATATGCAACTTACGTAGGAATTCATAATGCTAAGTCATTTCCACCCCAGGGGCTTTGCGCGTGATGTTATCTGTGCCTTCTATGCTCGTCGTCCGTTCTTTGTGTGTCTAGTGCCTTTTTATCATTCAGGTATCAGCTCAGAATCATCTCCAAGAGCCTGCCTTGACCGCATATTTTAATTGCGCCCTCCCTGCCCAATACATTGTCATGTCACTTTGTTTTATTTTCTTCCTAGTATTCATCACTACTTGCAAAGTATTTTTATTTCTTGCCTGCTTCTACCACTAGAATATACATGGCACAAGAACAAGGAACTTGCATTATTTCCTACAAACCCATCAGTACGTTGTGAAGTACCAAGCATGTAGTGTGTGCTCAATAAGTAAACGTTTGAAGAATGAATGGAAACATGCGTCACAGGTGCTCATGTGGGCCACAAGGAGCAATGGAAGCGTTTTCTGGGCTGGAGAAAAATGACACCATGGCACTAGGTCAATATCAATTGCATACTTTGTAAATGAACCGTAGTATAGCAATGCTGTTTTATCCGGCAGCTAATTCCTTATAGTACATGAATTCATGTGTATTCACAAACATCAGCATGACAAATTTGTATGGGAGACCATTCTGCATGGCATGGGCCCAGACAGGACCCACACCCAAATATGGGTTCTCCCGTGGGGAGCCAGGCCTGCATTGTAACCTAGGCTGCTTTGAGACTTGCTTTTGCTAAAACTCCCTCACCCTGAATCGAGGCAGCAAACATTTACTGCATATCTTTAAAGTAACTTCCTAAAATCCATCCTAAACCTTCCAAGGACAAGTGTGACCACTTCAACCACTTTTCCCTTTGCATTTGCAAATATCCTTCTTTTGTGATGTGATTAGCAGCACCCTCTCCTTTGTTGTCTGTAAAAGGTAACCACCTAAAGCAAACCCGTGCATAGTAAATGAGGACCATCATGTAATGTGCCCAGAAAAGCAATAAAAGCTTGTCAAGGCAAAGGTCAGAGCGCTCTCCCCTTGAGAGTGGCCATGCCGTCCCCTTTGCTCCACAGGACTCGGTAGTCTGTTTGAATCTGTCTCATCTCATCCATAACACCACAGACCCCACAAGCCGGGGTCCATATCAAATTTGTGGTATCATTTCTTGTGAGTCATGTTAAAAGAGGGAAAAACCTAATAAGAAATGTCACTAAATATTATGATAGCTAAGTTGGGATTTGCTTGTTTTGTGATAAATTATTCTATTTCTGCATTTTATTTATAAAATAACTCACACTCATTATATGCCAGATCCTTTATATAGTAAGTCCTCAATTAAGGTTGCCAACAGGTTCTGTGATTTTAAGTGAAAAAGATGTAACAAAACCAATTTTGCCATAGGCCAACTGTTATAAAAAGGAGTTAAGTTCCTATAGCATCTAATCAACGTCACAACGAAACATCAAAGGAAACGATGTTACACAAGGACCTCCTGTATTCATCATCTCATTCTGTCCTCACAGAAACCCTGTATCTGAAGTACCAGCGCTCCCCCGGTTTTATGGATGAGGGTATGCTGTGTCCTGGGAAGGAAAGGAACTTATATTAAGCAGCACAGCTTATAGTGTGACCTTAGGCCCAGGTCAGTTTGTGCCAAAGTCATTTTTAACCACTACACTTTATTGTTTCTTTTCCACAATGAGCTTTATATGGAAAATTTTACTACTGCCTCTACCTGAATGGATAACAAAACAAGGCCCTTACATATGCTGTCTACAAGAGACTCACTTCAGAGCGAAAGACACACAGACTGAAAGTAAAGGGGTGGGAAAAGATATTTCACAAAAATGGAAACAAACAAACAAAAAGCTGGTGTACTAATACTTACACCAGACAAAATATACTCTAAAGCAAACACTGTAACAAGAAACAAAGAAAGACCCAGCAATTCCACTTCCGGGCATTCATCTGAAGAAACCCAAAACACTAGATCAAAAAGACATATACACCCATATGATCGCTGCAGCATTACTTACAATAACCAAGACACACAAGCAATCAGAGTCCACCAATAGATGAGTGGATAAAGAAATGGTGCATACATACAATGAAATATATGATTCCGCCACACACACACAAAATAAATAAAATCTTGCTATCTGCTAGAACATGCATAGACCTAGACGGTCTTGTGCTGAGTGAAGTCAGTCAGACAGAGACGGACAAAAGCCAGATGAATCTAACAAACAAAATAAACAAATAAGCAGACCAGAAACAGATTCATACACACAGAGAACATTCTGATGGTTGTCAGATGGGAGGAGGGTTGGGGGTGTGTGTGCAAAAGGTAAAGAGATTACAAATTGGTAATTAAGAATTGTCACGAGGATATAAAGTACAGCATACAGAATTTAGTCAGTGATACCATAATAACTATGTGTGGTGTCTGCTGGGAACTAGGTTTATCAGGGTGGTCAGTTTGTAAGTTACATAAATGTCTAACCACTGGGTTGTACACCTGAACCTAATACAATATTGTACATCAGCTGTAATTGAAAAATAAAAATTTAAAAAATATCTTATTCTAAAATTGTAAAATCCAACATCAGAATTGCCATAAGTATTTTCCATTCATGCTTTCGGGTCTTAATTTTTTCAAGTATGGAAACAATCAATAGCCCTGGTTTTATTGCATTTCATATATTTTCTGTGAAGACAATGCACTATTACTTTCTGTGTTACTGAACTAGGTTTTCTTAGTGCTCAACTTCATGTACATGATTACATTTTTAATGGTAGACTCTCTCCATGGACCCCCAAACATGAGTCACAAGAAAGAATGTAGCAACACCACCAGGCAGCCGAAAACAAGGCATCAGATCTGGAGAAGCAGTAGCTAATCCAAGTGTATGTGAGACTCTTCAGACACTACTTACCAAGCCAAGCACAGCTCCTCAAGTATAGCTATTCTCAGTATGAAGACCTAGCGAGCTAAAGAGACATGTCTTCTGCACACAAACATTCAGTGGTAGAAGAGATATAACATAGGCTTTCCACTGAAAGGAGGGGAAAGGGAGGCAAACAGGAGTCCCTAATCCTTAAGGATCTTGAAATCCGGCCAGGCACATACTGACGGTCCTTTGACTCAGACCTGATGCCTGGAAATGCAGCACAGCATCTCTGCAGGTCCCCACCCTGCACTCCGAGCTCATGGTTCCACCTCTTAGCCATCCTTTTCCGCAAAGAAAAACTGCTCGTGTTTGAGCTGAGTAGTTTTACCAGCCTACTTGCTACTTCAAAAGTCCAAAGGCCCCCCTTTTTTCCTTTTCTTGTATTGATTTTAAAGAAAGAGGAATTGAGAAGGAAGGAGGAGAGGGAAAGGGGGAGAGGGAGAGGGAGACAGTGTGAGGGGGATGGGGGGAGAGAGACCAATTCGTTGTTGTTCTACTTATTTATACATTTCATTGGTTGACTTTTCTATGTGCTCTGAACCTTGGCATATCAGGAGAACGCTCTAGCCAAGTGAGTTACCCAGCCAGGGTCCAAAGGCCTCTTTAAATGTTGTACTGTCTCTGCCCCTTTTAGTCCAAGCAGGTATTAACTCTTAAAACCATGTAGGTCTCTTATCAATAACACTGGGGCTCACCCCATTAGACAAAAGCTATATCCAGGACTTCTGACCAAGATGGAGGTGTAGGTGGAAACACTGTACCTCCTCTCACAACCAAGATTAAGGACAACAAATATTTACAAACAATAACACAACCAGAACACAGAAAATTGAACTACGGAAGTCCAACAACCATTCAACCAGACTGGTAAGAGGGGTGGAGTCAGCAGCCAGAGGAGAGGAAACACAGCAAGAAAACGCCATGGCTGCCAGGCTCGGGAGCGCTGGGAAGCGTAGGTGGCGTGGAGCTTGCAGACCCCAGACACGGGGAGGAGACCAGCAGGGCACACAGGGCACGCAGAGCACACAGGGCACGCAGGACAGTTGGCCGACCGTGGACACACATTCGCACACAGATAAACTAGGCAAGAGCAGGCAGTGAGATGGA